>CAUYPK010120500.1:0-22623 GCA_963574355.1 Loris lydekkerianus
CAAAAATAAACAAATGGGACTTCATTAAACTGAAAAGCTTCTGTACAGCTAAGGAGACAACAACCAAAGCAAAGAGACAGCCTACACAATGGGAAGAGATATTTGCATATTTTGAATCAGACAAAAGCTTGATAACTAGGATCTATAGAGAACTCAAATTAATCCACATGAAAAAAGCCAACAATCCCATATATCAATGGGCAAGAGACGTGAATAGAACCTTCTCTAAAGATGACAGACAAATGGCTAACAAACATAGGAAAAAATGTTCATCATCTCTATATATTAGAGAAATGCAAATCAAAACAACCCTGAGATACCATCTAACCCCAGTGAGAATGGCCCACATCACAAAATCTCCAAACGGCAGATGCTGGCGTGGATGTGGAGAGAAGGGAACACTTTTACACTGGTGGGGCTGCAAACTAGTACAACCTTTCTGGAAGGAAGTATGGAGAAACCTCAAAACACTCAAGCTAAATCTCCCATTTGATCCTGCAATCCCATTACTGGGCATCTACCCAGAAGGAAAAAAATCCTTTTATCATAAGAACACGTGTACTAGACTGTTTATTGCAGCTCAATTGACAATCACTAAAATATGGAAACAGCCTAAATGCCCACCAACCCAGGAATGGATTAACAAGCTGTGGTATATGTATACCATGGAATACTATTCAGCTATTTTTTAAAAAATGGAGACTTTACATCCTTCGTATTAACCTGGATGGAAGTGGAAGACATTATTCTTAGTAAAGCATCACAAGAATGGAGAAGCATGTATCCTATGTACCCAATTTTGATATGAGGACAATTAATGACAATTAAGGTTATGGGGGGGAGGAAAAGCAGAAAGAGGGACGGAGGGAAAGGGGTGGGGCTTTGGTGTGTGCCACACTTTCTGGGGGCAAGACATGATTGCAAGAGGGACTTTACCTAACAATTTCAATCAGTGTAACCTGGCTTATTGTACCCTCAATGAACCCCCAACAACAACAACAACAACAACAACAACAACAACAACAACAACAAATTTAAAAGGTTCGGTGCCCGTAGCTCAGTGAGAAGGGCACCAGCCACATATACCAAGGCTGGCAGGTTCGAGCCCAGCCCAGGCCTGCTAAATAATGACAACTGCAACCAAAAACAAATAGCCAGGTGTTGTGGCGGGCGCCTATAGTCCCAGCTACTCAGGAGGCTGAGGCAAGAGAATCACTTAAACCCAGGAGTTTGAGGTTGCTGTGAGATGTGACGCCATGGCACTGTACCAAGGGTGCCATAGTGAGACTCTGTCTCAAAAATAAATAAATAAATAAAAATAAATTTAGAAATTAAAAAATATATATATTAAATAAATGTTTTTGAACTGGTAGGTAAATCTTTTGGGGGTTCATTTAGACTCCAGACACAATCCCTGTAAGGATGTTATTATCCTTACTATACTCTTAAGAGGTAGCTGGTTTTGTTCTTTAACTACAATATTTTCTGTTGCTCATTTTCAACTGGGATGGATTTTTCCTTATTCCTGGGAGAAAAAGATTAGCATGTGACCCTCCATAGCCTCAGAGTTTTGAGCTATTATCAACTGTGAGCTACATTATTTTTTCCCTAACACAGAAGTGGCCTTGAGTTTTTGACATCTCCTGAGTATTCTCTTGTCACTTTTTGCTGGAGATTCTCTTCTTCCCCCCTAGGGTTCCCTTCCTCTCTCCTGGGCTTTATTCAGTATGCAGCTGAATCCTAGTAGAGGTTTCTGGTGGTTAGTTTCTGGTTTGCTCCTGCGGGACAGCCCAGCAGAGCAAGCGCTATAGGAGCACGTTCTCTCTCACCTGTGCATTTTGGTCTGAAAAGGCTCTTCTTCATTGTGGCCTCTGTTCTCAGACTTTCCTGCCTACCTCTTCTTGTTAGTAGATTTTGGCAAATTGGGGAGCTTTCTGATCTCAGGTTTTTTTCTTTTTCTTTTCTTTTTTCTTTTTTTTTTTTTTTTTTGTCCCTTTTTTGAACCTTCTATGAGAGCGTGTAGTGTTGCTGCCATAATTAGTTACTCTTATTTCTGGCTTCGTGGTGTATTCTAGAACAACACAACAACAGACCCAGGACAGAAACCAGATCTGTGCTATGAAAAAAGTCAACTTAAGGTAAAATAGCATAAAATTAATTTTCCTATGGTCCGACAGAAATGATTTATAATGACAGTTCTCAATCCTCTTACCTGGAGGGAAATTAGGGTATTTGATTGTACGGAATCTATTCTACAAGTTTTCATTTATCTTTTTGGGATATAAACTTTACCTTTCAAGAAATTTTCTATAGGGTTTATCTGCTCCTAAATTCGTTTATTTACAAACAGGTATTCCAGACTAGCTCCAGTTCATGGCTTATTAGCATAAAATTTCACTTCATGTACTTCATTTAAAAGATAACTTATCTGCTCTTGTCTAAATCTTTATGTGTACTAGGTGTAATAATTAGTTTTCTGTTAAAAATGATTTTGGAATATTCCACAAAATCGTATCTGTTAATATTGCTCTGAGTGCTCGCCTCTAATGCCTGATGTCGTAAAATCACTTACTTGGTTCTCATTTTTAAGAAATAATGAAGGATTCGGATTTTAATTATAACATTACAAATGGAAACTTGATGCAAGATAAACGAATCGTCTTCAAGACTGAGACGTTTGTTGCTCTTTATAATCACAGAATCCAATTACTCGACCTATACGCGTCTTCTTTTTTCTGTTGTTCTATCTTATTTGCATCTTTGGGGGGGGGGGATGTCTGTCCTATTTCCTCCCCTGCTTTCTGGCAGACACTTACTTTAGTTTTCCCTGTCCCAGTTTATTTGATGATAGGTTATTGTAAACTCAACTCAATCAACATTCCTTCTGCTCCCAAAGCCACTTGTTCCATCAGTTAGAAAGAAGGCGAGACGCAACCGGCTGTTAAACCGCAGCGCCCGCCTGGTGCTGGCCAGGGGCTCCGGGAGTGTCCCTGGTCCTCCGGAGAAGCCTGCAGGTCACGAGGGTTATTACTCACGATTGCTGTGGGAGGTGGCTGGTGAATGAACAGCTGTGACACTTTATGCGGGGTGGGGGGCTGGTTTTCTTTCTTTGTTTACATTTCCGATTGATGTGAGGGTGACCATGTTTAGGTTCCATTGTTTGCATTTCTAAGGTGAAGTTCCAGTGGCGGTGGAGGCCGGCGCCTGGGGGCGTGCTGTGGAGGTAAATAAGAAACAATCTCTCTTCAAAACTTTCTAACCCAAAAAATACACGGTTTTGTCTTTACTCAACGTGTATTTTGTAGTGTCGCTTGTCTGGGAAACAAAACTGTTGAATGCACAGCCTGGAAGGTTAAAAACCCATTTCTTTTCTTTCTTTCTTTCTTTTTTATTAAATCATAACTGTGTACATTGATATGATCATGGGGCATCAAACACTAGCTTCATAAACCGTTTGACACATTTCTGCCTCCAAGTAACTGTCCAGGACTGAGCCGCGCCCCAAGGCCTCGGGGGCGGGGGATCCCCCAGGCGCAGCCTCTGCAGCAAAGTGCTGCTCCCCGGATGGAGGGTGCGAGTAGGGATGAGAAAAGGGCGGTGGCTCAGAACACGGGAGTGACCCTGTGGTTTTGTGCCATTTGAACTTGGCCCAGGAGAAACTGGCTTCCAGCATTCTTCTCCTCCCGCGGTTGCAGACGAGGCTCGGTTACAGCAGGCGGGCCTGGGGCTGCGGCTCTGCGCCCGCTTTGCAGGGTAGGACAGGCTCCAGAGACCTGGCTCCTGCTGACAGGTGTCTGCCTTCATGCCGAGCCCCCGCATATTAATCTGCGGTTTAACCAAAGAAAGAGAATCAGGCGTTTGCGTGGGTGGGTGGTGACAGCTTCTCCGGGGGGAAAGACGCTGCGGGCCTGGGGTTGTCTTCCAGAGGGTCACCGAGCTTCTCCCGGCTGGTTTTGGATGTCTTTACTCTTCGCAAGTCCAGCTTCTCTTCCTGACCGCTGGCCGTGCTGGCCTGTGCTGATTTCAGACCCACCAGAGATACACCAGTGACGGCTTTTCACGGACATTGTCGTCAGCCCCCATAATGGTGTAAGGTCCAGTCTTACCAATGAATTCCTAATTGCCCATCATTGCTCAATAATATACTCAAAGAATGTACTAACTGGTTGCCACCCATTAAAACTTCCATCTGACTCTAAAATGTATGCACTTTCCACTTTACCAGACTGAAAAGTAAATGCAAGAGACTTCTCCAGGGAAAAGAAAGTGCGAGATACTTCAATTTCCTCGCGCAAGAAACATGAACAGAACCTTCTCCAAGGAAGACAGATGAATGAAAAAATACTCGCCATCCCTAGTTATCAGAGAAATGCAAATAAAACCACCCTGAGATACCACCTAACTCCAGTGAGAACAGCCCAAATCACAAAGTCCCAAAGCTGCAGGTGCTGGTGCAGAAGTGGAGAAAAGGGAACATTTTCACACTGTGGGTGGACTGTAAAGTCTTTAGAAAGAAGTATGGAGACTCCTCAGTGAACTTACGATAGACCTTCCATTTGATCTGCAATCCCATTACTAGACCTGCTACCCAGAATTTTTTAAAAAGCCTTTTATCATAAGGACCTTTGCACTAGATTGTTTATCACAGCTCAATTTACTACCTCTAAGGTGTAGAAGCAACCCAAATGTCCACCAGCCCAGGAATGGATTAACACACTGTGGTGTTTGAATCTGTCTACACTGCTTTGCTGGTCCCAGAATGTGACTGAACACAATACACTGTCTTGCTGTGAATGCACGTTGACACCTGCCTCCTGCTCTTACGCACCTCCATGTTCAGGAGCAGGTGTGCTACTGCACCCCTGCCGCCCATTCTGTTTTGTATGACGATTTCACAAAGAATCATCATCTCAAACTCCAGCATGTCTTTGTCCTTTCAATGGATGGCATCACTTCTTACTTTACTTAGAACATTTAAATAAACCAGGAGAGCTCACTGGCCAGTCTCCCCTGTTGTCTGCCTGCCCGCCCACACCCACGTGTGACCCCCTTCCTTGCTTGGACTCTTCTTTAGCCCACGGCCAGCCCTTGCTCTCTCCTGGACCTGCTGCTTGCCCTCCTGCTTATTCGTGGGATTTCCTTCTGCATTCTCCCTCCTGCATCTTCAGTTTTTCTAATTCTAGAAGAATTAGTATATATATAATTTTTTCTCTTCAACCAAAGAAATAAGCAATAACAACAGAACCGTTTTCTTAACGTCATTTCCCCTTCTACTTCCTTGCAGCAAACCGGGTGAGTGAGTTGTATTTGCTGCTTCCAGCTGTCTTCCCACTTGGTGAATCTCTGGTCAATCTGCTCCCGTGGTACATTTCCCCATCACTGCACAAAAACCACTTGCTAAGTCTGCACCCAGTATTTTGTCTTCAGCCTTCTCCATATACCATCAGCATCTGACACAGCTGATCACAAACTCCTCCTTGAAAGTCTTTGAGTCGGCATTTCACACCCTGAATGTTCCTTCTGGTCGCCCTAACGAATAGCCATTCCTTCCCCGTCCCCTTCAGTCCATCTGCTTTATCCAACACCAGCTGACCTCCTGGTGTTAGAACCTTCTCTGCCGACTCTCAGCCTACGGAGGCAGCTCGTCCAGCCTCAGTGTGCGGGGTGCCGTCCACGAACTGATGACACCGCATTGATGCGTCCTTCCCAAACGTCACCCCCAAAGTTGAGATTTCATATCCAACCTTATTTACTACATCTAATCACGTTCTGGAGCTACAGAGTTAAATCTCAGTCACTCACCTCCTTTACCTCCTGACAAGTGTCTCTGCTTCTTCCTTTGCCTCCCCCCCGGGCAGCCAGATCATACCCCTAAAATTTGTATCAGCCACATCAGGACTTCTGCTTAATGTCCCTCAGGGGTTTCCATTTAACTACAAGGAATGCTGGAGCTTTTACAGTGGCATAAAAAGCACGATGCCCTCAGTGTTGTCATTTCCCAGAGTTTCCTGCTGTGCTCTTCGGGCTCGGCCCCTGTGGTGTATTGAGCGTTTCATGTACCCTTCACACTCAGAGCCTGTACACCTGCCTGCGCTTGGTTGCTGTGCTCTCTCCCCAAATACCCACCTGATTTTTCTCACTTACTTTGTAAGAACTTCTTTTACCATTCGATTTTTTTAAAAAAATTGCAATCCTATTATATGCTATTACTATTTTTACTGAAAATTATTTTCTTTCTGCCATTTTTCACCAGTGAATTGCTTGAGCTCAGGAGTTCGAGACCAGCCTAAGCAAGAGCTAGACCCTGTCTCTCAAAAAATAGCCAAGAGTTGTGGCAAGCGCCTGTAGTCCCAGCTACTTGGGAGGCTGAGGCAAGAGGATCGCTTGAATCCAGGAGTTTGAGGTTGCTGTGAGCTGTGACACCACAGTACTCAACAACAAAACACATTGTCTCTGTATGTGTGCATGTGTGTGTGTGCGTGTGTGTGTGTGTGTGTCTATCTATCTATTTATCCATCCCTGTATTTAATTTATTGCCTATCTCTGTTCTCCAGAAAGTTTTTTCCATGAGAACATGGATTTTATTTTTGATTAATTTTTTTCCTCCATGCTGTATAAACAATTCCTAAAACAGCACGTGGGATGTAGCTGGAGCTTAGTGAAAGTTTGTTAATTGATTTGTGAGTAAATGGACCTGTGAAGGACAATATTCCCAAATGGGTATGACCAATATTACGACTTCAAGTCTTAGAAAGAAACAGGTGGCACTTTGAGTTTAGCAAAATAAAACTCACTTTTTGAATCTGAAATTTCTGTTGCTATATTTAGTGGTAAGTATTAACCAAATGTAAGTAGAATACAAGTGGTAGAAACATCCACAAGAGATTGCAAATGTCAGCTTTGGAGTTAGGGGAAATGGATTCAGAGCCTGTCATTAAAACAGTTTTCGTTTTTTTAATTTTTTTTTTTTGTTGTTGTTGTTGGGGGAAATTGTTTAGTTTGTTTAAGTCCTCATTTCATTTTCTCAGAATTGAGGATTAAAATATAAATCTCCTTTGAAATGAGGATTAGACAAGGAGGATATATGTAAAACTCTTAATGTAGTAAACTTTTGGTAAGAATAACATATTAAAAAAAGAAAAGAAAAACTCTGAATTTAGGTTTACTTTGAAGTTTAAGATTATCATTTCTTTGTATGAGTGAATTTTCCCATTAAAAACTTTTAGGGAAATACTACTTACAATATTTGGGGAAGGTCAGAATGGTATTCTATAGATTTTATGATGTAGATAATACTTTTCTATAATATTTTTATACTTTTATACATAATTTTATATACTAGAAACTTTTTAGACCCATATGAGTTATTTTTTTATACTTTATTCCTATTCATTGCCTTATAGACTATTAATGTACTTATTCAGATATAAATATGGAGAATTCCTGACACCTTTAACAATTACACTTTATAAACTGGTGATTAAAAAAACCATGCACATTTATGATAATATACAAGGGAAATTCAGATTTCTCCAACCTCTGAAATAACGTTCTATAAACCAAACTATAATATGGGATGCTAAAATTGAATTCATATTCCATTAAATCCTTACATTTATGGGGTCTGTAACTCTTTTCTTCCTTTTTTTTTTTTAATGCTTTAAGCCAATGAGAATAAGTGAACAGCTTTCTGCAAGAAAAATATATTCTCTTAATTTAAAAACTTATTTTTAGGTAGAAGTCTTTTACATTTTAAATTAATAAACTTGTGCTACAGAATCATTTTTCAGGTTTAAATATAAATATTCAGTCCTGGTAACTTGCAAAATTAAATTAGTTCTTTCAGATCATTTCTCTTCCTCTGTGTTTTTTTGATATGGGAAATTGCCCCTTTTCATTATAAAAATTCCTGCATGTACTATATTCTGGCTCCCATAAAGTTGTACGTGCATATGTGAATTCTAAGGAGATAAGTTAATGCAGTTCTTCACCACTGAAAGCAAGTTTGCAGCAAAATACCAGAGGACATGACAGTTCAGCTTAACCTGTCCTAGAAGCTTCTGTCACTAAACATCCCTGAAGCCCTTTTCAAAATCGTGTTCCATGTAGCAGATTTGTCAAAGGTGAGCTGATGTCTGCAGCAGTATTTTTTTGGAAAGGATATATGCAAGTGGACGTAGACCTGGTGCTGCTTTCTTGCATAAGTGTTTCATATCCTGTTATGAGCTGTTAATTTTGGTACAGTACCTCACCACCACAGGCCTCTTTCTTCTTCATCTTTACACTTCTGTCATTGGCAAAGAATGAGACGATAGAAAAAAGACTCACCCCTGACATTTTCACTATTTTGCCCCAGAGACAGATGAAGGTGGAAAGAAATACTAACACTATACCCCTGCTAGTCACCCACCCACAGAGGTCGTATTTAAGTGCTTATTCCAGGTAGGACTATGTTCCTAAAGGTCCACTTAGCAGAAAGCAGCTTTTTTTTTTTTTTTAAGTCAATCGTTACACTCAATGGTAAGTAACTTTCAATACGTTTTCAAGATTTCTCTTGAGATTTATCGTGACAATGGAGGAGGAAAGTGCTTGTGGGAGAGGATGAAAGATGAACCCAGAACACAGACATATGTGAAAGGTTAGAGCACAGGCGTTCCCGTGATTTTATGTCTACTAGGAGGAGGTCCAGTTAAAAAAACCAACTTATTCAATTAATTAATTTTTATTTCAGATTAATATGAGGGTACACACATTAGGGTTACAATGTTTGCATTTGCTAGGCCAAGTCGTGCCCCTCCCCTAGGAGCTGTGCCATGGACCCTCACGTTGTGCCCGTTAGGTGGGGGCTCCCTAATCCTCCTCTTTTCCTCCCCCCCCCCCACTTGAATTAAAGTGCGCCTTTGCCTTGCGCGGGTGTCTATGGGGGCCTCTACAGGCTTCACGGTAGACCTGAGTGTACTCGTTACTTGCGTCCCCAGTCTTGTGATGCTTTACTTCAACTCCATCCAGGTTCCCTGAAAGCTGAAAAAGAAATGGGTAGGATTCCTTCTCTCATTATATACTTGATTTTGACCTGTACTGACTTGATGAGATTTATTGTTCAAATACGTTATAAAAATGTAAACTCCTGTGATGATGGTTGAAATATTTCAAGTAATCTTTACTTTATTCTCATTTGCCAAATGTTTTCCTTCTAATAACTCAGAGGGCTTGTTTTCTAAAAGCTGCAGTGAAATATTCTGGAAAAAAGTATCAGCATGAATGTTTTCAGTGTATTAAAATGGGGGAAAAGGGAAAACTCTGCCATGAATCCATGGCAGTGGAGAAGATAAAAAATGAAAAAGCAGGTACAATTTTTAGAGAAAGTAAGATTCTGAAAGTGAGTAAAACATAAATCTGGGACTTGGACCTTATCTGCTGGCTTCCCACATACTTTCCAATTATAACACCGCCATTCCCCATCTGTCGGGATCTGCATGTGGACATTTGTCTTGGAGGTGCCCCTGCAGGGAGCTGCTGGCCTTGCCGTCACTGTAGGACCCTGCAGTAGGACCCTGCCTACGAGCACCCTCCTGACAGCTGTGTCCGTGTCATTCATTATTTATTGTCAGCCATTTCTTTACAACATGTTACAAAATGCTATCTTCTTTTTTATTTTTATTTTTCTTTAATTTCAGATTAATCTGAGGGTATGTATGCCTGGGTTACATTGTTGGCATTTGTAAGGTAAAGTCCTTGTTCAAGTTGATCCTTCTCCCAGGCGTTCTGCCATCTACCCACACCTTGCACCCCACAGGTGGGAAATGACTAAACCTACTCCTCTCTCTGGCCTCTCCTCTTGCCCTTCTTGAATTTAATTGTGTTTTTCTCTCATGTGGACCTATAGTTGTTCATCTAATCCTACTCATACATAGTTTCAGCTTAGTATTGAGTACATTGGATGCTTGCTTTTCCATTCTTGAGATTCTTTACTTAGGAGAATATTCTCTGTCCAGGTAAATACAAAAGACACTAAGGTCTCCATCTTTTTATGGCTAAATAGTATTCCATGGTACACAATAGAGTTTTCAATCAAACAATAGTCAGATCTCCCCTTATTTAAGCTTTCTTCAATGGAAACTTTGTGTCAGTTTAATAATATCATTGAAACTTTACTCTTTTCCAAAACAGGATGCTCCAGCTTGTATTTAAATTACGAAGACAATTTTACAGATAAAATGATCAAAAACTCCTGCGTTATGAGACTTGCTGTCCAAAATCCGACATCCTCTTCCCATCCACAGGTCACAATGTGAAACCTCTCTTAGTTCAGGTCAATTGCAGATAACAGATTCTTACATACACCTTAGTACTCATAATGAGTGATCCACTCACACAGAGAAGCCATTTCTTTGTCATTCCTGTTACTAGACTAAAGCCTTGTAATTTTTAGTGTGACCTATTCTCTTTGCTACTAGAAGATTCTTTTGGAAACCTGATAAATTATAGAGTTAAACAATTTAAGAGAAAGGAGAGTCTAAAGGAACATTTCTGTTAGTGCACAAAGCTTTAGAAGTCATCAGCCTGATAAGAGCAACACGTATACTCCAATAATTCATTGGCTTTGACAGAATGTTAAATAAAAGGCATAAAAATGCCTTATAGAATAAACACTAGTTTTGCTATATCAATTTCTCAGTTTTCTTACTTTCTATGCCATTTTGAGACAACATAATGTTTTAATCTTTTATGCTAAGACTTAGAATCAGGGGAAAAACTAGATAGAGCTTTGGTGGGAGCACCAGTGAATTTGTACAGTAAGTCGATTTTTAGAAATGAGCCTTCTGCGTGTCCGGGGCCTTTCTGGATATAAGGATAGCATTGGTGAGGCTGAAAAGGAGGGTTAGGGGGTTGTTGAAGTGAATTTTCCAAAAAGGAGAGCAAACTTCCATATGTGCTTGAAGATTGTGTTGCCTTGATCTGTCTCTCTCTCCATCCACCCGTGTATCACTTATCTACCATCTACCGTTTATCCTCTGTCATCTGTAACCTAGCTTGCTGTCATCTCTCTGCCTGTCATCTATATGCCACCTATCTTTCTATCCATATATTATCTATCTATCACCCTTCTATTCATAAATCTCTTATACAGAAAAGACAATGTTGGAGAAAAGAGATACTCATGTCTCTATCATATTTGCTGCTTCAACTCAATCGTGTTTTAGAAAACCAAAAAGTACATTTTATCACTTTCATCTATCTGTTTATAAAACAGGGGGAGTGTGTACCAGAATCTACTCTCTCTATGTACCCGAGAGCATGGACATTGCAGATGCAGCAGTATGCACAGTTCTCTCTATAACCTGATGCTTTTTCTTAGCAAGTTTTGTTTTTTTTTTTTTTTTATCAGTTCTCAAACATTACCAGTGAAAAATCATCCATCATATTATTCCCTCAGACTAGCAAGTCTGGAATATCCTTAACTTACTGTTTTATTTTCTAGCTGTGCATCCAGGGAAAAAAACACCAAAAATAAAAGAAAAAGAAAGAATTCAAATGAGAGGACCCAGGATGTAATCTTATAGTGTATCTGTTCCCAGAGCTAGTAAATAATCAGTCTCCAATTCTGTCATCCAGTAATAATATAAAATGTTGATTCATTTATGTACTTCAAGGAAGAAAAGATACATTTTTGAGTGCTTAGTATTGAGTCATAGGAACATGTATTAATAGTAAGAGTATGTTTAATGCAGACAGAATTGCCCAGTCTTGAGGCACATGTAGGGTGTGAAGCTATGTTAAGTTCTTAGTGTAGAATGATGTCACCTTCAGGGGGGTATTTAAATTATGAAGACAATTTTATACATAAAATGATCAAAATAGTAAAAATAAGAGGGAAAATCCTGCTGTGAGCACAGAAATAAGCACACTAACTCTGTTTGAAAGAACTGGAAAAGTTTTCCTAATTTTTTTTTTTTTTAGACAGAATCTCAATCTGCCATCCTAGGTGGAGTGCTGTGATGTCATAGCTCACAGCAACCTCAAACTCCTGGACTCAAGCAATCCTCCTGCCTCAGCCTCCCAAGTAGCTAGGACTACAGTGCCTGCCACTACACCCAGCTAGTTTTTCTATTTTTGTTTTCTTTTTCTCTTTCTTTCTTTTCTTTCTTTTTTTTTTTTTTAGACAGCATCCCTCAGTCATCCTGGGTAAAGGGCTGTGGAGTCACAGGTCACAGCAACCTGAAACTCCTGGACTCATGCAATCCTCCTGTCTCAGCCTCCCAAGTAGCTGGGACTACAGTGCCTGCCACTATACCCAGTTAGTTTTTCTTTTTTTTTTTTTTTTTTTTGAGACAGTGTCCCTCTGTCATCCTGGGTAGAGTGCTGTGGAGTCATAGCTTACAGCAACCTCAAACTCTGGGGCTCAAGTGATACTCCTGTCTCAGCCTTCCAGAGTGTTGAGATTACAGCTGTGAGCCACTATGCTCAACCTGTCTCTCTCAACGATTTTAATTTTGTTTGGTAATTAAAAGCATGAAAAAGTTTGCTAGTTAGAAAAAAATTATTTATTGAAATACTTTTTGTTTAAACTGAAAACCAAATCTCTGCACAGTGCTCTGTTGTGTAAAAATCCTGGAGATGCATTTCTATGTCCTTTAGATACAGCTTTTTAATAATTAAAATATTTATCAAATAAGAAAATAATATTATTTTAGTTAATATTTCTTTATGATAAATATTTAATGCCTATGAATTAATCATTAAATTAATATTAAATAAGCATTAAATATTTAAAAGTATAGAATCTCAAGGAAAATTCAGTTGAAAGGCTTCATCAAATTTCAGACACCTCACATTAAGTCAATAGAGCTTTGATTTAAAAGAATGTAGGTTAATAACGTACACTAAGTTGACTGAATAAAGATAAAAATGTCTTTTGATAGAGTGAGATTCAGACACACCATCTGAACTGCTGTCCTCTACGTGTAAATAAAGCATCAGCCATTATTGTTCAGCAAGTAGGATACTCTGATTCTATCTGTTCATAGACATTAACGTGTGTTAATGAGGTAAAATGGGTGGCTGGTTAGCAAGCAGGTGTTATACTTTGGACACTTTTGGTGCAACAGGGTGGGAGTCCAGCCTGTGGGGAAGGAGCACGCAGTGATCATCAAGGATGTAGCTCCCAGTACATGGGCCCCCACACTTGTTGTGTAATGCTTCAATAAAAGGCCATGACAGAGGTTGCACGGGGCTCTCCCTGGAATGTTGGAAAGCCCACCTCTTGCAGGCTCATACCTTCCATCTGTGTCCTGGCTGTTTTTATTCTCATGGGGACGGGGAGCCTACGGTGAGCACTGACATGTAAGTATATATAATTATATGTACACTATATATACTTATAGTGCACACATTTACATATAATTGTATGTACACTATAAGCATACATAGTGTGCATATTTATTTATAATTGTAGGTACACTCTAAGCATGTATAATGTACATACAATTATATATATAAATATATACATTATATAATACAACTATATATAATTATAAATACATATAGTGTATAGATAATTTATATATAATTGATTGTGCACTATAAATATATTCATAGTTTTGTATAGTATGTAATTTATAAAATATATACACACATACTGCTCATGAGTCTAGGTTCACTATGGCTGTACAGTGCTGGGACTGTTTGGTCGCAGTCAGCTCCTTCGCGCACCTGTCGTCAGGTGACAGATGGCTGGGGTCTGGCTCCTGCAGGGTGGTCTCACTCAAAGGTCTGTGGGTTGCCCAATTGTCTGCTGGGACTATAAGAGTCTCAAATGTCTCTCTTGCCCAGCAGGTTAGCCTGGGCTCATTCTCACAGGGGCTGAGCAGCTTTCTGAGAGGATGTGCTGAGACATTCAAGCCATCTTGAGATGTGCATCTGTCTCTTCAACTGTATTCACTGTGAGAAAATAAATCAGAAGGAGGCAGATCTTATTTCTTGATCGGAAAACAGGAAAAGTCACATTGCACACTTAGTGATTATAGAGAAGGGAATCGTTTCAACATTTTTCCCCCCAAACCTGCCCTTTTATGCCGTTAAGTATTTATGTCACTTTATTTTTGTAAAATACATTGAAGTAAGCACGCTGTAGAATATGGTAAATTCTGAAATCTTAAAATTACTCCAATTTATCTACTGTAGGGATAATGATATATAAAAAACTAAAATATATTCTGGCCTTGTGTGAATTTATTTTTGAAATGAGAGATTAACTTTCAAAATCTGAGAAAACAAAAATATCACAATTTGGAGAGATAAGTGCAAAAAAAAAAGCTCTGAAAGACAAAAGGAAAGCTGCCACATAATTTATCTGGAAGTTGTGAGTATAGGAGAGAAACTACACATTTGTAAAAGTGCAACGATTTTAGAAAGTACTACAAATCCTGCATTTACAGCCAGCGGGTTCCTGGTCTTCGCTGGCCCTCCACACTCAGCTGGCTGTGCCCTCTGGAGACTCTGCCCTAGTGTTGCAGCTTTATCGTTGTAACTCGCAACCGATGTGGCCTGGCCAAATCTCCGCCTTGTTTGGGGTTTTCTTAGGTGGGTGTGGAAATCTGATAGAATTTTGTAACATAAGCTCTCCACATTCACACATGGGACATGAATAAGCCCACAAGCCTGTTGAGACCTGGGGAAAGTGGGACCAAACTCTGCAGAGGTCAGTATTGCTGAGCTGAATCCTCCATTAGCTGACTCTTCCGACTACATCAGCATTATTCAAGTTTTGAAAGAAGGTGTGCCAATAAATAGCCATTTTATTTTCAACCACCATTCACTTAAACAGCACAGCTGACATAGTTTATATATTTCAAAATTAGGCACAAAGTCATTGTTACATTCAGATTTTACAGATAAGATGTGTGTAACAAATCAAGACAGAATTGTGGTCAAAGTTAATAAGTAAAGCCTTACAAAGCCCACATACAATTTTATTCCCTGCATCTGGATCATGACGTTAGATTTCAAAATGTGCCTTCACCTAGTGCTTTATCAAGGACATGTACACATTTTTCCATACTACATTAAATTTAAAACATAGTTTTTATTATTATTTATGCAGAGCACACCACACGTTTAGAATACAAGACCACCTATCAATTGTGATTTAGATACTCAGCAATGCCTGTAACTACTCCCTTCTCCCACCGCCTAATTGTAAGGTTGGTTTTACCACTGTTGGAGTCATTCCTTTGGGTGAAAGCTCTGTCCTTCAAAATTCCCTTAACAAAATTTCTGCAAGAAAAAAACATGAACTCCATAGTCTCTGTTTTTATATTAACAAGCAATACTTCATCACTTGGTGTGGTGAATAAAATAATGGCCTATTCAGCAAACACATGAAAAATGCTCATTGTCCCTAATCATCTGAGAAATGCCAATCAAAACCATGCTGAGACATCACTTAACCCCCATGAGATTAGCTCACATCACAAAATCCTGAATCTGCAGATGCTATCAAAGATGTGGAGAGAAGGGAAAGGGAACACTTACTGCTGGTGGGATTGCAAACTAATACAGCATCTATGGAAAGAAGTATGGAGAATCCTCAAAGAACTCAAAGTAGACCTTCAATTTGGTTCTGCAATCCCATTACTACCCAGAAGAACAAGTTATATTACCACAAGGACATTTGCACAAGAATGTTTATTGTAGCTCAATTCACAGTCTCCAATATGTGGAAGCAACCAAAGTGCCCATCAACCCAGGAATGGATTAACAAACTGTGGTCTATGTACACCATGGATACTATTCAGCCATAAAAACGATAGAGACTTTACATCCTTTGTGTTTACCAGGATGGAGCTGAAACACATTCATCTTACTAAAGTATCACAAGAATGGGAAAGCAAGTATCCGATGTATTCAATGCTAATATGAAACCAATAGATAAACAACTACAAACCCACATGAAAGAAAAATGCAAGTATAGTTTGAGGAGGGGGAAGGGAGAAGAGGAGAAGGGAAGATGGTGGGTGAGATCTCACCTGCTGTGCACAACATGAGAGTGTTCACCACACCCCCTGGGTGAAGGGTTCAACTACAACTTGAACTTGACCTTAGACATGAAAACAATGTAACCCAAACATTTGTACCCTCATATTAATCTGAAATAAAAAATGGACTATTTATTTTTACTAACATATATTTGGAATTTAACATTTCCATTAATGAATCAAAGCAAAAATCACATCACAGTAGTATTAAGAGTAGCTGTCATTTGGTTACCAGTAGGAATTATAAATATTTTCATTTCATTTACATTTGCAGCAGAGATCTTGGCTATCATCTATTCTAATTTGAAATTATCTGAGACATGACTATATCTTCTTACCTATAGATCTATCAAAGATGTATATATCATCACATATGACAAATTTGTCTTTAAATCTATTTTAATAATGCAAATCTGCCTTCCTACTTTTGCATGTTAGTACATGTGCATATACATGCGTATGTTGTTATTAATTATTAACAACATTTTGCTAATTGTGCTCAGTAGTCTTTACCTGACTGTCACATAAACCCAGACCAAAAACATCAAATAATCAGAAGTCCCATTCCATGCGGCCTTACTTTTATGTGGATGATTGATTTTGCTGAACCCTGGTCAATTACACACATACACACAGATGCATACGCCTGTTCACTGTTACATGCACACAAAAAACCTGGTTATCAAATATGCATCTGATGAAATAGACATTAAATAAGACTCTCCAGACTCATTTTTCCAACCTTAATAAATACAATTCATCACTGTCTACTGAGTATCATAAAAATGTGAAGGGAGCCACATAGTAATAAAGTGTATTTGCATCAAAGATAAAAAAAAAAATAACAACTTCCAAACGAGAAAGACAAGGTTATCGATATTTCGGGGATGGACATATCCTTAAATATTTAATGCCATTGTAATCTTCTTTTATTTTCCCCACAAATTGGTGAAATGAAAAGATAAATGCCTTGATGTATATGATACCACTCTTCTTGTACCAAACATTTACACTTTGCTTGGCAATACAGGACACAGAATTCTCAATGATAGACTTAAGATGGCAACCATTTAATCACCAATCAGTCTCATTCTGAAGTGCAAAAAAACCTAGCATTTTACCAAAGACCAAGTAGTTTAAAAAACACACCTATAGAGCATATTGCAAGGGTACAAGTCAAATCTATCAAGTATTGAACACAAATGTCTTAACACTGTGATTAAGTAAATGAGATGAAAGCTATGTTAATTAGTAGATGTAAGCACCCCAATTTGTACAAATAATCAACACATTGAATTCCACAAAGGCATAAATGTATTCATGATCTATGTATATATGACTTAATAAAAAAAAGAAAAAAATTATACTAGGGCAAAGAAAAACCCAGAATTTTGAAGTTAATATTGAATATGATTAGGTGGTGCCTGTGGCTCAGTGAGTAGGGCGCTGACCCCATATACCAAGGTGGTGGGTTCAAACTCGGCCCTAGCCAAACTGCAACAAAAAATAGCTGTATGTTATGATGGGAGCCTGAAGCTACTCAGGAGGCTGAGACAAGAGAATCATCTGGGCCCAGAAGTTGAAGGTTGCTGTGAGCTGTGTGATACCATGGCACTCTACTGAGGGTGATAAAGTGAGACTCTGTCTCTTAAAAAAACAAACAAATAAACAAACAAATATACATATATATATACAAATCAGAAAATGCTGTACGTGGCTTGGCACCAGCCACATACACCAAGGCTGGTGGGTTAGAACCCAGCCCAGGCCAGCTAAACAACAGTGACAATCACAACAAAAAATAGTTGGGTGTTGTGGCAGGCACCTGTAGTCCCAGCTACTTGGGAGGCTGAGGCAAGAGAATTGCTTAAGCCCAAGAGTTTGAGGTTGCTGTGAGCTGTGATGATACAGCACTCTACTGGGGGTGACATAGTGAGATTCTGTCTCAAAAAAAAAAAAAAAGAAAAGAAAATGGTGTATAGAAGACAGTTAAGCAGAAAAAATAATTATAAATCTTATAAATTCTTTGATAAGTTATGATTGCAGACAGGAGTGTAAAATAATGTGGCTGAGATATGTGAAATATTATCCATTGCCTTATTTTACTTTATATCTGGCAATCTAATCTTCCTTATCATTTTCATCCTTCAATAAATATTTATTGAGTGCTGATTATATGACAGATACATTGTAGATAATAATCTAAAAAAAAAAAAAAGAAAGAAAAGAAAACAAAACAAATGTTTTGGCTTCACAAAGCTTATGCTCTACCTTTTGAATAGTGACCAAATAAATTATGGTCAGTAATATAGAAAGATAGAATAAAATTCTAGAACCTGTTTCTGCTTTTAAAGTTACTTTATAAATATTGAAATTCTATTTTTGGATTATAGTACATTTATATATTTGAGGGAACTTGATGTCTCCATCAAATTAAATCATCTTACTGACAACTTTATATGTCTCAAATGCTTTATTTATCAAAGTTGTATGTAGGAGAGATTAGAATGAATCCCATCTGTTGTGGTCCTTTGGGTAGGAGATGATTTGGGGGCAGGGGTTTGAAGTACAAAAAGACTTACTTAGAGAAGATTAAAGAACATGACAAAGTCACAGAGGTTGTAAATACACGTCAAGGCCCTTTTTGGAGCAATTTAACAAATTCCTTTTTGTATCTTTCTTAACCCCTGTTGCTTATAAGTCTTTAATCATAACTGTTGTTCACCTTTCCCTCCAAATTTTTGGTTGGGCCACCTGGGAAGAAGCTGGGGCATGGAATGAGAGTGTTGCACCTGATCTGCCCATCCCGATGTTACTTCCCCATGCATGAATCTTACTAATTTAGCACATCTCCTCTGCCATGTATGGGATGAAGACATTCAAGCATATAATTCAAGCATTAATTTCTACTATCCACATACAGAAGCAGGAACAGTGCATGGAACTGGCCCAGGGAGCTGCAGCCAGACCACAAGCTTACATCAGCCCCCCTTCCTCAGCTTGGACCTGGAGCAAACTCCATTAGATGAAACCAGATGAATGGCCTGGGTTCCTTTACCCCACTAGGTCATACAGATCTGAGTCTTCTCTCTTCCTCAGGAAGGTGCTTATGTCCTAAAGTTACCCCAGATCAGGCAGACCTCAGCCCTACTCCTAACAGAAGCAGTTGAATTCTAGGTAGAAACACTGAAGGAGGGGAGGAGGCCCTGAGGGAGAGACGAGCTCTAGGACAACAGCAAGGTGCTGTGACTTTCAGTTTTTCTTTTCTTATTTCAGATTAATATGAGGGTGCAAACAATTAGGTTACAGTGTTTGAGTGTGTTAGATAGAGTCCAACTTGTGAGACTTGGAGACCCAGGAGATGTGCTATGTACCCTTACATTGTGCCCATTAGGTGGGAGAATCCTCTCCCTCCTCCCTCCCCTCTCACTCCCCCTTTCACCAACTTGAATTGAATTGAGTTTTTCTCTTGTGTGGTGTGATGTGTATTAGTTCATCTACTGGCTTCATATTAGTATTGAGTACATTGGATACTTGTTTTCCATTTTGTGATACTTTACTAAAAGGAACATGTTTCAATTCCATGCAGGTTAACACAAGAGATGTAAAGTCTTCATTTTTGGGGGGGAGGGGGGTTTGTTTTGTTATGGGGAATAGTACTCCCTGGTGAACATATACTACATTTTGTTAATCCATTCCTGGGTTGATGGGCATTTGGGGTTGCTTCCACATCTTGGCGATTGTGAATTGAGCTATGATAAACAATCTAGTGCAAATGTCCTTATGGTAAAATGACTTTTTTCTTCTGGGTACCTAGTAATGGTATTGTGGGATCAAACTGAAGGTCTAATTTGAGTTCTTTGAGGATTCTCCCTCCTCATCCACACCAGCCTCTGCAGCTTTGGAACTTTGTCATGTGGGCTGTTCTCACTGGCGTTAGGTGACATCTCAGGGTGGTTTTGATTTGCATTTCCCTGATGGGACTTTCAGTTGTGAGATAGGAAACTCAAGGAAGAAAACTTCTGGTGCTTTTTGGCCACACTTTGTCCCATAGCCCCATTACTGCTACCATTTATTTGCTTTGCCAAGTCTTGAATTGGTTGGTAGTCATGTCGTGAAAATTGATCAAATGATTAAATGTATGATTTTATAGTGTGTTGGATGTCTCTATTAATCAGAAAAGTTCACTAAAAAAAAAAAATCATATGCTCATCCAGCTGTGAATCTTCTACCTGCCTCAATTCTTCTCTGTATTTTGTGTGGTCCCCTGTGTCCCAGATGAATCAGCGCCTAACGGCTGAATCAGTGCATTCTGTATCCTTCAGCTTCTAGTTAAACTCATCCAGAGATAAATGCTGATGGGAGATCCAGGGACAATGAGAAATTAGGGAGTTGGGTCAGTGTATTGAATCCTGAGTGGGGGCTGTGTCCAATACTGAGGGTCAAATCTCCTTCCTGGTAGGTCTTTCAAGCTACTTGCTCTGTTTCTTGTGGTTTTTAGCCCTCTATCATTTCTTTTTCTTAAACTCTAGGCCAGTATTTTTCAACCTTTTTTATCTCACAACACACTTGACAATTAAACTTCTGTAGCACACTTAAATTATGTTGATCAAAAAAAGAGTAAAAAAAATAATAATATATTACTGTGCTTTGAACTTCTTCTGAAAATAATTTAATTAATGGTCTTTAAGAATTTTTGAGTCATGCCTAAGATCCTCTTATGGCGCACCACTGTGGTGCCTCCCCACCCACCCGCAACCCCCCTCCAGTCGAAAATCACTGTTCTAGATGATTCTTTGTCAATAGTTGTTTATAAAATTTCTCTTCCCATTATCCAAGTTGAGAATAACACTGAATGCTCATTCTCCTCCTGTGAGAGAAGTGTATTTTATTCATGATAAATCCACATACATAGTTTTTAACAGCAACTGCAAAACTTTGAAGGAATTATAATTAGCTTTGAAGAAACTCTGGCCTAGAGAATTAAATCATTTTCCAAGGGTGGACTTGTTAATTCTAACTTCATAGCCTGTGTTGTTTCTATGAAGTAAGTGTGATAAAAATGAAATTTTTTGTCCTTGTCAGTAACATGAAGTATAAAAGTGCCATTACATTTTTATTTTATTTTTAATTTTATAATTACTCTGAAGCACATTACTTACTAAATATCACAAACAGTGATAAATATTCAAAATGTAACACATTAGGAAAAAAATTGTGAAACTCTACACCACTAGACTAATCTTGAGATCTTTTATTTTTATATTCAGGAAAAGCCACAAAATTATATTCATTTTTGGATCAGAATAATTTATGTGGGATAAAAAAAACCTTTAAGCTTTCTGTTCCTTATTTGCTGAGGCTTTTGGTGATTTAGTATGATTTAAAATTTTAAGAGACAAGTCGTATCTGGATAGGGCTGTGAGTATTCAAAAAGGAATGAAAATGCTAAAAGATTTAGTTGCTGATTACATCACTTTGTACATAGCTGATTGTACTTTTTCTCTAAGCCTGTTTAAATATCATGTTTATATCCAAGCATTTTTATTTTAAGCATGTATACTTACTTCCCCTAGGACCAGAGTTTATATTGCCATCTCGTTTCTGGTTATTACAGTTGTTTTGAATTCTGACATAAAATACTGACCTCTGAAGCCCCTCTCCCCCATTTTTTATTATAGATGACTTGTTTCTTCCTATTATATTGAGTTAGGATTTTTCTTAAGTATCATACTACTGGGTACGCCTGACAATAAAGATTTTATTCTGTGCTCAAAGGAGTCATAACATTGTTATCATCAACAACAAAAAGCCAAACAACCCAAAACAAAACAAAATTGAGTGTCCGAGTACGTGAAGCCTAAGAAAGAAGACTTCATTTCAGCTCTTCAGAGCCTCTTTCCAGCTGATCTGGGAAACACTGAGGGGCTCCTAGGATCTGACCTTTCTATTTGTTTATACAATAATTTAATTTGCCTTCCTGAACTAGAGCAGGGAGAAGTGAGGAGCTAAGCAGTAATAATTTTTTTAGATATGAGTCACACCTACAAATAGCAACACTGTTTCAAAATGCAAATCTGATTACATTGCCTCTGCCTTTAAATGTACCACCACACGCACTCCCTGTGTTCTCAGACAAACAGGGTAAAACACGACCTCCAGGAGCGGCAGGTGGGTGGTGCTTCCCGCGCCTTCTGGTCTCCTCTGCTTTGCTCTACAGCGACCCTTTCTGAGGCGGAGTCTTGGCGTGTTTCCTCCTCTGCCTAGAATGTTTTGTATCTGTTCTTCAATTACCGCATATACTCGAGTATAAGCCGATCCCCTTAATTTTACCCTAAAAACTGGGAAAACTTAGTGACTCGAGTATAAGCCAAGGTGGAAAATGCAGCAGCCACTGGTAAATTTCAAAAATAAAAATATATAAACATGAAAGAGGTAAAATCTCCTGGAACATATTCTCCTTAGCAAAGTATCCCAGGAATGGAAGAAAAAGTACCCAATGTACTCAGCCCTACTATGAAGGTAAACTATAGCTTTCACATGAAGGCTATAACCCAACTATACCACAAGACTATGAGGAAAGGAC
>CAUYPK010120506.1:0-22411 GCA_963574355.1 Loris lydekkerianus
CATGTGTTTGTAGATTTTGCGTCTGTCTTCTTTAGAGAAGTTTCTCTTTAAGTCCCTTGCCCACCCTGAAATGGGGTCACGTGTTCTTTTCTTGCTAATAAATTTGAGTTCTCTGTGGATTCTGGTTGTTAGACCTTTATCGGAGGTATAACCTGCAAATGTTTTCTCCCATTCTGAGGGCTGTCTGCTTGCTTTACTCACTATGTTCTTGGCTGTGCAGAAGCTTTTTAGTTTGATCAGGTAGTGGGCCACTGTTCTGAGCACGCACCACCAAGAGGAAACAGTGGCACCATAGTTCTAACTTTGGCGTAGGAAGGTGTAGACCATTCTGGCTATTATTTCTGCTAGCTGAGTCCTTTCTTCAGCCCCCTGGAGAGTCTTTGCTTGGTGTCTATGCCTGACAACCCCTGGAGAGCTTCTTAACTGGTTTGAGCAGGGGTTGTTCACACTGACAGTGCAAGTTTAATCGGAAATCTTGGCCAAAACTGTCTGCTGATTCTTGTCCTCTGCTGGCTGGGGCTACAGCTTCACTGCTTGTTTGACTTTCTTTGCATAGAGGTTGTTGGAGCAGTGAGGGTGGAACCAGTGGGTCTGTTGGTAGATTCCCCTCTTCCAGCTATTGTTTGTAAGGGGAGGGACCATAGCTGTTCCTATCTTCGGCAGCAGAGGTTCCAGCTAAATTCTGTGACTCTTTTGAAAGGGGTAGAGGACAGCGTGCACTAGGACAGAACCAGGTGGCTGGCTCATCAAGCTGGCCCACAGAGACTCTGACTGCAGCCTTCACCGGGAGCTTTACTAGGCTGTAGGGGAAGGGCCACAAGAATAAGATCCAGCTTGGGCAGTTAGCTCCAGTTCCTGGGCCTCAAAATCCAGTCTCACTCTGCCAATTTTAGTTGCCTGTGTGTTGTCTCCTGAGGGTCCCCAATTAGATTATCTCTTAATAACTATTTTGGAACATCTTTTCATTTCATCTAAAAAAGTATAACTAATATATATAAACTGCAAATACTCATGGGGAGGAGACAGTAAAAGAACTCTGGAAACATGAAAAATCAGAACAGATTTACTCTCTCTAGGGATTATAAGAGAGATACAGCAGAAAATACCAAAATATCAAAAGTAAAATTTAGAATATGGATGGCAAATAAGATTAGAACGGGGGAGAAGATAGAAATAGAAATTAAAAAAAATAGTCCAAAAGTTGTCTCTAGAAATTAATGAATTTAAAGACAAAGTTACCAAGGATATGGGCATAATGAAGAAAGATATAGCAGAGCTTAAGGAATTGAAAGAGGCATTTGAGGAGCTTTGAAACACAGGAGAGAGGGAGAGAGAGAAAGAGAGAGAGAGGAAACACAGTAGAGACTTTCAATAACAGAATAGAACATGGAGAAGAAAGAATTTCAGAAATTGAAGACAAGGCTTTTAAACTATCCCAATCAAAGAGGCAGGAAAAAAGGGAACAAAAACAGAATTAAGAGAGTTATGGGATTATTCCAAAAGATCAAACATCCAAATTATAGGGATTCCTGAAGGAGAGGAGGATGGGTCTAAAGGCACCAATGCCCTACTTCAAAACATTATGGTGGATAATTTCCCAGACATCATGAGAGACACAGAAATTCAGATAGTAGATAGTTTCAGAACTCCAGCAAAACTGAATCCAAACAAACTATCTCCTAGACACACTGTAATTAACTTTGCCAAAGTCAATATGAAGGAGAAAATCCTGCAAGCAGTCAGGAGTAAGAAAAGTCTCACATAGAAGGAGAAAATTATCAGGATGACCACAGATCTTTCAGTGGAAACTTTTCAAGCCAGAAGAGGTTGGTCATTGGTCTTTAACCTTCTTAAACAAAACAACTTTCAGCCCAGGATCCTGTATCCTGCAAATTGAGTTTCACTTATGACGGAAAAATCAAATATTTTACTGACATCCAAATATTGAGGAAATTTGCCATAGATAGACTAGCTCTACAGGAAGTACTCAGACTCATTCTTGAGAATGACCAACATGATGGTTCATCCCCAAAGTAAACACACCCAGAAGTTAAAGAACAAAGCCCACCTTCCACAATAGAACAAAGGATAAAAATAAGTTCTAGACCTTTGAAAAACAAGATGACCAAAACTTAGTCATACCTATCAATTCTCATAATAAATGTGAATGGCTTGAATTCTCCTCTAAAGAGACACAGGCTGTTTGACTGTATACAAAAGCTCAAGTCCAGTATCTCTGGTCTTCAAGAAACACACCTAACCTCAAAGGATAAAACAAGACTCAGCATGAAGGAATGGAAAACAAAAATCCAGGCAAATGGAAATCAGAAAAAAGCAGGGGTTGCAATCTTATACGCAGATACAATTGGGTTTAAACCAATAAAAATAAGGAAAGATGAAGATGGACATTATATACTGGTCAAGGGAAACACACAACATGAAGCGATTTCAATAATTAACACACACCCAACCTGAATGCTCCTCGATAACATTAAACCAGTGGTTTTTAGCAAAAAGAAAAAAATACATAATTCTACCACTTAGAGATAAGTGGTGTAGAGATTAAGAAATGCCATTAATATTTTGATGTTTACCATCCAAAGATTTGGATGTGTGTATTCTATTTTTAATAAAAATAGGATCATGCTACATAAGACAATTTCTTTTAAAAATGCACTAGTTTCATCTGTGAGAGGAACAATAGGGCCTCTCTCAAATCACATTCAATTTCTAAAAGGAAGTCAATAAATGATAGAAAATCTTTTCTGGGATTATTTTTTATTTGACTCTTCAACATCCTATTATTTTTCTTCTGGAATGTGCTATATCACTTTGCCATGAAGCCAGGGCCAGGTCAGGCACAGCCTCGTTTTTTTCCCCCCACTGCAGAACTCCTCATGTGTCATCATCAGTAGCTTGTTACAGCTGACCCACATACTTAATTTATTTTTAGTGGGCTTTTTTTTTTTTCCTGGAACAATAAAAAATATTCTGGGGTATCTTCCATGATAAATGAAAAAAGATGCTGTCAGTCTTGGACAGTGGCAGAGAAATCACTGCTCCCACCTCCCCCCAACTCTACAGCCTGTGTTCCCATTTTGGTCCTCTTTAAGACCATCAAGTGTAGTTGAACAGTGGTTGATGTGGGCAGGTGATGAGCGGGGTGTACACTGTACAATGACTCAAGGTCACCACGCCTCCTCATTTTGTGCAAGTTGCTTAAATTCTCTGAACCTTGGTTTTCTTTTATAAGCTAATGGGAATAATATCTATGCCATAAAATAGTGACAAAACTGAATTGAGACTATGTGGGTAACAGATGGGCATTTCTGGCATATGTGCAGAAATGACAAACCAGTCACTCTTCAAACTTGCACACTAAGAGTAAGAGGACTTATGGAAAAAACAGGGTTGAGGCAGGTCATTGAAGATCTATATAACTTTGTAACCAAAGCAGTGATGATAACAATACCCGTCCTAATAAGGTACTACTATAGTTAAAAAAAGAGAGAGTTCTAAAAAAAAAGAGAGAGGTACTAAGTAAGTATAAGACTTACCTGTAAGAAAAGGTGATGGTTCTAATGTGCATGATGCAACGGTACATTTCAAAACTATTAAGAAATGAGTATAATTGTGATGGATGTATTACTCAATTCAATGTAAGCATTTCACATTATACATTGAAGCAGTGCCCTGAACCCCTATAAATGCATCAATGTACAAAGTTATGATTTAATAAAAAATAATTAAAAAGTGAAAAAAAATAAATTTAAAGAAAAGAAAAGGTGATGGTTGTTGCTTGATGGAAGAGGGTGTGAGTGAGGGTTGGAGCTGCCACATTATGGATAAGGGCAAACTGTACTGAGCACATCCAAGACCACAAAGTCAGGAGGAAGAAAGGGGGTGTTGAGTGGGCACCATGTTTAGTATGGGATTCTTTCAGGAAATTTAAAAAATCTTATTAGGGTACATTAGCTGCAAAACAGTAATGTATGTGCATAGTGGTATGAAATACTAGCAAGCTAGGGAAAATCACATATGAAAGCTATCTTGGGCCAGGTGCAGTGGCTCACTCCTGTAATCCTAGCACTGTGAGAAGCAGAGGCAGGTGGATTGCCTGAGCTCAGGAGTTCAAGACCAGCCTGAGCAAGACTGAGACCACATTGTGCCAGGTGTCTGTCATCCCAGCTGCCCAGGAGGCAGAAGCAAGAGAATCACTTGAGCCCTAGAGTTTGACGTTGCTGTGAGCTATGACACCACGCACTCTACCAAAGGTAACAAACTGAGACTCTGTCTCAAAAAAAAAAAAAAAAGAAAGAAAGAAAGAAAGCTATCTTGATTATACTGATACCCCCCTATTTACCATTTATGTATGGACTAATTTGTAAGATAGATGTAGACAGTGGAGCAGAATATACCTGGTACATAGGCTTGTTCATAGTAAGTACTCCTTAAAATCATCTTCATTATTATCATCATACTCGTCATCAAAATTCTAATTATATATCTTAATCTTTATTGATGAGGAATTCTGAATAGAGAAGAAAGTTAACACATATTACCAGCGTGCAGGGACCCAGAAGGAAAACCCATCCTAAATCAAGATTCTGATCCTAGCCAGAAGCTTTGTGCATGTTCCTGCTAAAACAAAAACTGGTTCTCGGATGTCACCAGTTTTGAGTCCTGGTTGAAAATGACAGATGAGAACAGGTTCAGATGGTTGGGGGAAAATCCATACTGACACTTGGAGCATTTTGTAAGTTCTCTGCTGTGGCAAAATGGCGTGCTTAGACTTATTTAGTGTCCAAAATGGAGAATAGAATGAGGTTTTCTGATTGCAAAAGGGCATGGAAAAATAGAAAGGTCATGTTTTACCAATATTTGACCTTTATCTAGGAGGCATTTTTTTTTCTTTTTTTTGCTTTCGCAACATCCTTTTGTTCCACTTAAGTGTTGGACAAAAATTTCTGAGAAAAGGCAACAGTGAGTTTAAGAATTGAAAAACAGGCTCAGCACCTGTGGCTCAAGCAGCTAAGGTGCCAGCCACATACACCTGAGCTGGCGGGTTCAAATCCAGCCCGGGCCTGCCAAACAACAATGATGACTGCAACCAAAAAATAGCCAGGCATTGTGGCACCTGTAGTCCCAACTATTTAGGAGGTGGAGGCTGGAGAATCACTTGAGCCCAGGAGTTACAGGTTGCTGTGAGCTGTGATGCCACAGCACTCTACCCAGGGTGAAAGCTTGAGGCTCTGTCTCAAAAAAATAAAAAAGTAATAAAAAAATTTAAAAAAAAAGAATTGAAAAACAATTCCTTCGTATAGATTCCTAATCAAATGTTGATAAAGCTTCACTATCAGAATGCACATGGTGCCACAATCACTCAACTCTGCTTTGCCTGACGTAAGTCCATTCACAGGCTGTCTTGGGGTACAGTGATCCAACTGGTGGAAGTGTAAAACTGAAGAGACAAAACCTAGAATAGTTTATTTCTATGAAACTGTCCACAAATGGTGTAACACAACGATGTTATGAATTTAGACATTTAAGAATTAGGAACTTCCTTGGGTGGCGCCTGTGGCTCAGTGGGTAGGGTGCCGGCCCCCTATACCAAAGGTAGCAAGTTCTAACCCGGCCCCAGCCGAACTGCAATAAAAAAATTGCCAGGCATTATGGTGGGCGCCTGTAGTCCTAGCTACTTGGGAGGCTGAGGCAAGAGAATCGCCTAAGCCCAGGAGTTGGAGGTTGCTGTGAGCTGTGTGACGCCATGGCACTATACCCAGGGCAATAAAGTGAGACTCTGTCTCTACAAGAAAAAAAAAAAAAAAAAAAAAAAATCAGGAACTTCCAGATTCATTAAGGGGCTTATGTGGATCCAACTATATAGCACATTTAATAGAGTCTATCATATGCTCTAAAAATAAAAGCCATAATTGGTTTGTGATATTGTTCAAGGGGAACATGGAAAGACCTGCTAATGGCTAAAGAGGTCAAATGAATATTGCTGTGAAAATCTTTGGAATTTCTTATGTTTTGATCATATATGTTTTTAACTTGTATGCTTCAATAATAGATTCTTTTTCTGGAGTTAGGTAGAAAGCACATTTAAAAAAGTAGTCATTTGTGGACAGTGCCTGTGGCTCAAAGGAGTAGGGCACTGGCCCCCATATATCAGAGGTGGTGGGTTCAAACTCGGCCCCAGCCAAAAACTGCAAAAAAAAAAAAAAGTAGTCATTTGCTGAAATAGAATGCTTATATGAACATTTTTTTGTATCAGGAAGCCTGAAGTCAAAGTTCTTGCAAAAACCCATAAAATGTTCAATTTTGTGCTTATTCTTAAATACATTATTTAAATCTTCATGACTTTAGATTGGCTTGATTTTTACCCTTTCTCCGTTGGGAGTACATTCCTGCCAAGTTTAAAGTTTCTAACAATCATTTTTGAATGACATAAATGCAAAAAAATCTCAACCGTCTGTCTGCAATAGGAAAAATTATATTCCTTTCACAATTGTTTTACTATAGACTCATGAAGTTATTTTTATAAAGCTATATTTTTCCAAGAGGGAGAAAGTTAAGTACAAGTATGTTGCCTTAAAACCTCAACTCCCCCCACTAAAGAAAAACACACTAAATTAAACTTATCTAGAGAGGTCTTTAGTAAATGAGTAAGTAAGACTATGGTATAGTTTTAAATATTATTACTTTAAAAAATTTTTGATTTTCGCTGAGCTAGTGATCTGGAAAAGACAACTGGTCTTTCTTTTTATTTATTTATTTAATTGTTAAATCATAGCTGTGTACATTAGTGCAATCACCTGTACCCATTCTAAGATTCACCATAGATACAACTGGTCTTTCTAAACTATTTTTTCTCAACGTAAAATTGACTATATAGTTTATGTAATAGGCCACAGTTGTCATTGTCATTTGTTTGCCAGCAAGATTTCCCAACACCTTTCCTTGATGAACATTTCCTACCCTAGGAGTTCTTCACTGGGACTTCTTTGATTTGGAGCCTGGGGCAGAACAACTCTGTCTCCAAGGTAGTAGGAGTATTCAACCTTTTTTTCTTCTCTGCTGAATGTTGGGAGAGTAATAATTGTCTTGGGTCACGCATTAAATATACAAACACTAACAAAAGCTGATGAGCGAAGGAAAAGCTCTGTGCCTACTTTTCGTGATATCTGATACCACAGGTAAGTAAAACAGTCAAGTAATTTGCATGTGGCCTGCAGGCCACAGGTTGGACACCTGGGAAGAGGGATATGAAGGTATGTGGCATAGCAGAAGTAGAAAAAAGGGTGACAGCTAGGCTGAGAGTGGAGGGGAGATGGAGCCAGTCTGAGCACTCATGAGCAAGCACAAAGGAGCATGAGACCTTTTTCCTTTCCAATCCCAGAAGCCCAGTTCTGTAGGTCCTGATCAATCCCTTTGATCCTATGTGCTATCTAGTATCCTGAGCCTTATTAATTAAGCTGTTACCTTATATGGTAAAGCTAGCCTTGTAATTAGATTTTTAATATCCTTAACCCAAATTTGTTGTGTGGAGGTACATATAGGGCAATGGCTCTCAAATTTAGCGTGCATTGGAATCACCTGGGGACTTGTTAAAGTACTGCTGGGCCCCATTCTTAGAATTTCTGATTCAGTAAATGCAGCGCAGAGTCCTGAGAATTTGCGTCTAAGTGATGCTGATGCTACTGGCCCAGGGACCATACTTTCAGCAACCCTGATCTAAAGGGTCAACACAGACCTCTATACCAATTAGAGGTCTTGAGTAAGGAGCAGGCTGCCTTATTAAGCAATGAGCTCCCCATCATTGACAATATTCAACCAGAAGCTGGGTGCAGAGATATCAGGGATGCTGCAGAAGGGATTTGCATTGTGTGCAAAGTTATGTTAGAGTTCTAGGTTCCTCTAACACTAATATTTTTATGATTCTTTTAAATTCCTTTTAGGTAGAAACAAGAAAACAAGGAACACTCAATCTGTGCTTTCAAATATCAGAGAAACACAGAAAAACTGAATGCTTTCTTTTTTTTGTAATATGTATGAATATAATATTTTAATTGGTAATATTAATACACGTCTATTGAGCTGAGAGTTGATTACACGATGTTCATCATATTCTTATTCTTGCACATTTTTGTATCACAAATATTTCATAAGTATATGTAAAATGTTACAAAGCAGTATGTTGGCTTTATAGTGTTTTCATTACAATATTTATTTTCTTTTTATTAAATCATAGCTGTGTACATTAATGCAATCCTGGGGTACAATGGGCTGGTTTTATATACAATTTGAAATGTTTTCATCAAACTGGTCAACATAGCCACTGGATGCTTTCTTGCCATAAACGTAGTCTTGTTCATCAAAGCAAGCCCTATAAATGCATTTCATATTGACTTTGGGAAAAATTCATTGCCATCATTAATGAAGTTCTGTAATAAATTAGTAAATACTCATTGAACCCTTATTCAATACTGCTAATAAAGCACGTGTCTTGTCCTCACTTCCTGAACGTCATATAACAACACTAAAGTTATAGACATGGATAACTATCACCAGAATTTGTTTTGTAATATCCTAAAAATTCTAACTTGAAGAGGCAATCCATCTTACCAGCTCCAGAAGTGCAATTCTGTTACCATTACCAATAGCTAAATCTAGCAATTAATCCATGTAGGAAAGAAAATCTCAAGTTTTTGAGGAAGAAACAAATTATGTTGAATAAACATGATAATGAAAATATTATAGACCTGTGAGCCCTGCCACCCTCTCTGAATGCTTCATGAACTACTAAATAATAAAGTAAAAAATAAAAAGTGTAATAAAGTAAAAAAAAAAGAAAGAAGAAAGAAAATATTCTAGCTTTACTAGATATTGTTATATATTTTCATTGCAATGTGAAGCCACCTCCCAGGATTCTTTATTTTTAGCATAAAGCTCTATTTTTGAGTTATATATCCAGCCTTACGTGCAGCTGCTATAACTAGGTAGACACACCAATCGTTGGACAATGCCCACAATTTGCTGTTGTTAAATATGTTGAAATAAGCTCTAATATACCTTTTTTTTTGAGACAGAGCCTCAAGCTATTGCCCTGGGTAGAGTGCCATGCTGTCACAACTCAGCAACCTCCAACTCCTGGTCTTAAGCGGTTCTCTTGCCTCAGTCTCCCAAGTAGCTGGGACTATAGGCACCCACCACAATGCCCGGCTATTTTTTGGTTGTAGTTGTCATTGTTTGGCAGGCCCGGGCCGGATTTGAACCCACTAGTTATGGAGTATGTGGCTGGTACCTTAGCTGCTTGAGCTACAGGTGCTACCTAATATACCATTTCATAGAAATCATTCTAAAGGCTCAAGACACAGCAGGCTATTTTAGTTGTGTTTTGACACTTTAAAAGTTTATGTATATTAGTCTGAAGATACTTTTAAAAAGAAACTAATGTAAATGAAATAAATATCAGTATTGCATGCTTTTGAAATTCTACATCTATATAGATATGGATCTGCCACTTACTAATCTTGTCACCTTGAGAAAACCTCAAGTTTCCTCAAGCTCCCACAAGCTCAGTTCTCTTGTCTATAAAATGCAAAGATTGAAGTGTATAATCTCTGTATTCCTTTCAAAGCTAAAATTCTACTGTCTCATGATTTATTAACAAATTTTAAAAACGTGTGTCAGCTTATTGTTGTTCTTTTTACTTTTTTTATTTTTTTTAATTTTTGCAGTTTTTGGCCTGGGTTTGAACCCACCACCTCTGGCATATGGGGCTGGTGCCCTACCCCTTTGAGCCACAGGCGCCACCCAGCTTATTGTAGTTCTTAGAATTCAAGAGTTGAATCTATTCCATGAGCTTATTTAGAAAATAGAGACACTGAAAATGAGCAGTTTAGACTAAACTTCATGGGGAATGGTTACACCCTAAAAGGAGGAGCCTTGAAACTCTAGAACTCTGCAGAAATCTGTGTCAGAATTGTGGGCCTGGTGGAGAAGTATGAGAGGAAGATGGGTACAACCCATTATTTGTGGAGATTCTCTCATACCCCAAAGCAGCTTATGTCTCTGATTTCTTACTGAATTTCATAGTATGTTCTCTATGAATAACTACATTATTAACACTTTTTTATATGAGGAAATGGAAATAAAAGAAGAAAGAAGTTTGTCTAGGTTTATGCAATAAAGAAGTATAAAAATCAGATGTAAATACTTAAAAGTTAGACTCAGAGTCATGTGAAAATACTACAGAACTGATTTAAAGTGCAGAAAGTCAATGTCGGCAGTTTCCTTTTCTATCAGCATGAAAAGTAAGTACCTGCAAAGGTAATAACTGTGGGGCGACATTATACTGCTGTAATTTATAAAGGAGTCTATTCAAAGTACTAAATGTCAACTCACTTTCAACCACTGTTGAAAATTAAAAATAGGCTCAGCGCCTGTAGCTCAAGCGGCTAAGGCGCCAGCCACATACACCCAAGCTGGCGGGTTCAAATCAAGCCTGGACCTGCCAAACAACAATAACAACTACAAAAAAAAAAAAAAAATAGCCAGGCGTTGTGGTGGGCGCCTGTAGTCCCAACTACTTGGGAGGCTGAAGCAAGAGAATTGCTTAAGCCCAAGAATTTGAGATTGCTGTGAGCTGTGATGCCATAGCACTCTACCCAGAATGACAGCATGAGGGCCTGTCTCAAAAAAAAAAAAATAAATAAATAAATAAAATAAAAATAAACTCAGAAACACAAACAAAATTTGGTATGGTTGGGTATCAGCACAATTTGTGTGAGCTCGATTAAAATTACATATAGACTATGTGTCCGTAAATGCAAAATATTTTGTGCAAAAGAAAGTCTACATGTATTAAGTCCCGAGTTTCCAGATTAAAAAAGGGATTAATAATAATCAATAGAAGAAAACCTAAAGAAAACATGTATTTTATCAGTGGAAAAAGTAGAAAATGCTTAAATGTCTCTTGATGATGGTATAAAGCAAAAGAACAGCCAGATCCTTGCAAAGGCCAGTTCCCATGCAAGGGCCTAATTCAGCTAATATTAATAATATAAAACACACAGTCTTTACCACTTGGTAGCGTCTGCTGGTATAATTCACGCAGACAAAAAAATACACCCTTCAGCAGCTTTTGGCTCACCCTGCAGAGAGTCTACTGTTTGACATATTTAATAAAACACTGAAGCTTGATAATGCATCTCTACTGAGTGGAAATATCCCAAGAATGCACAGAGAGAAAATAAATAAGAATATGATTCTACTAGAGGAATTGAAACAAATGTGAAGATGGAGCAATATCAAAGTTAAAAAAAAATTGGACTAGTTTCACATACTAAACATTTTTAATAATTAGGAATTTGTTATATGTTGGCATCAAATTGGAAGAGCACAAATCTAGGAACCTGTAATATGACCAAGAGCTTTTTAGATCTTAAAATATGCTTGGATATGCCATCCTGTCATGCTTAAAAATAGATTTATACAGTAATTGTGGCTATAGCAACCGTTTTGATAGTTTGGGCATGATAACAAGGCTGAAGGGAAGGAAGAGGAACTGGAGAGGTAAGAGATTCAGTGGATTGTGCCTGTAACTTCGTGTTTGGTTAGTTAAATGGGGCTCTGGACACTTCGTTCTACACTTTATATCACGTTCCTAGTATCTTCACATGACTGTATACTTGCCCAAAGAATATATCAGGCATACCTCATTTTATTGCACTTCACTTATTGCACTTTGTAAATTTTGAATTGTTTGCCAACTGAAGGTTTGTGCAGCCCCTGTATAGGCTAAAAGCCTATATGCTCTGTGCCCAAGCAGCCTGAGGAAAGCAGTTTAGATTTCTCGCTGCTCTAGGTTTCGTTGTAGGCCTGGCCACCTCAGAATGTGCTCTGTTAAGCCTGGGGGTATTCGAGCAAAAACTCCACTCCCAGAGATACAGCCCAGAAGCTGATGCATGCAAGTCATGTAATCAATACGCTGACCGGCCTCCAGACCATGGTTAAGCGAGATACCAAGTTTCTGTCCCTCAGGTTGTTACGGGTTTCCAGAGATTTTAACAACAATCTACTCTTTCTTTATTTGGTCTTGTGGCTTATCGGCTCACAAGCAAAGCAGCTAACGTATGACTCATGTGATAGTTGTTTTGGGTTAGAAAAATGTATATCTGTTAATCAGCAGGCACTAAGAAAAGGTTAATCGGATTTTACCATATGTTTTGTAAAGCTATTGTGTGATTATAGATCAACAGTGTGTACATGACTAGCTGGCTATTTAAGCTGGCTGGAAATAAAGAATATCGCTACTTACCGTCATGGACGTGTAGCCGTTTCTTGCTTTCATACCATTTCAGGAACGGGCTTTACACCTGTGACACCAGTCACTCCACAATCCCTCGTGCAACAGCCCTGTGTTGAGGAAATCTACTGGTGTCATTTTTCTAATAGCGTGTGCTCATTTTGTGTCTCTATGTCAAGGTTTAGTAATCCTCACACTACTTCATGTTTTCATTATTGTTACATATATCATGGTGATTTGTGATCAATGATCTTTGATGTTACTATAGAAATTATAGTGCACAAACTGCACCCATATAAGATTATGAACTTAATTGGTGTTGTGTCCGATTGCTTCCTGTCTCCCTTCCTCTCCTCAAGCTCCCCTGTTCTCTAAGACACAACAATACTGAAATTAGGCCGATTAATAATCCTTCTGTGGCCTTTAAGCGTCACACACCTCTCACTTTGAATCAAAAGCTAGACATGGTTAAGCTCCGTCAGGAAGGCATGTTGAAAGCAATCTAGGCCTTTTGCAAAACCCAACCAAGTTACAAATGCAAAGGACATCTTGAAGAAGAAACATCTTGAAGAACATTTAAAGTGCTATTCCAGGAAACCCACAAATGATAGGAAAGCAAGCTTTATTACTGATTTGGAGAAATTTTCAATGACATGTGTAGAAGAGCAACCCAACCACTACATTTCCCTAAGTCAAAGCCTAATTCAAAGCAAGGCCCTCATGCTCTCTGGTTCTATGAAGGCTGACAGAGGTGAGGAAGCTACAGAAAAATGTTGAAGCTAGTAGAGGCTTGTTCATGAGGCCTTTGTCTTCATAACATAAAAGTACAAGGTGAAACAGCAAGTGCCAAGGGAGAAGTGATCTACAGCAAGTGATCTAGAAGATCTAGCTAAGATGACTGATGAAGACCCTAAGCAACAGATTTTCAATGTAGATGAAACAACATTCTATTGGAAAAAGATGTCATCTATAACTTTCGTATCTAGAGAGGAGAGGTCAACACCTGGCCTCAAAGCTTCAAAGGACGGACTGACTCTTCTGCTAGGGGCTAATGCAGTTTGTGACAGTAAGTTGAAATCAGTGTTCATTTATCATTCTGAAAATCTCAGGGCCTTTAAGAATTGTGCTAAATCTTCTCTGCCTGTGCTCTGTGTGTGGAACAACAAAGCCTGGATGACAGCGCATCCATTTACAATATGGTTTACTGAACATTTTAAGACCACCATTGAGACCTGCTGCTCAGGAAAAACGATTTTTTAAAAAATATTACTAGGCCAGGTGTGGTGGCTCACACCTGTAATCCAAGCACTTTAGGAGGCCAAAGTGGTGGACTGCTTGAGCTTAGGCGTTCAAGACTAGCATGAGTAAAAGTGAGATTCTCTCCCTAAAAGTAGCTGGGCGTTGTGGTGGGCGTCTGTAGTCTCAGCTATGCGGGAGGCTGAGGCAAGATCCCTTTAGCTCAAGAGTTTGAGGTTGCTGTGAGTTCTGATGCCACAGCACTCTACCCAGGACAACCGAGTGAGACTTTGTCTATAATATATATATATATATATGTATAACTGCTTATTGACAATGCACCAAACCACCCAAGAACTCTGATGGAGATGTAAGGGAGATGAATCTTATTTCATGCCTGCTAACACATTCAGGCCAAGAAGAAAGAGTAATTTCAAATTTTAAGTCTTATTATTTAAGAAATACATTTTGTCAGGCTATAGCTGCCGTAGATAGGGATTATTCTGATGGAAAGCTGGGCAAAGTAAATTGAAAACTTTCTCGAAAGGATTTACATTAAGAACATCTGTGATTCATGGGAAGAGGTCAAAATATCAACATTCATGAGAGTTTGGAAGCAGTTGATTCCAAACATGATTTTGATTCCAAACAGGCAGTTGATTCCATGCATGATTTTGAGGGCTTCAAGAGGTCTTTGGAGGAAGTAGCTACAGATATGCTAGAAGCAGCAAGAGAACTAGAATTAGAAGTGGAGCCTGAAGATGTGACGCAGTCGCTGCGACCTCATGATAAGATTTGAATAGGTGAGGAGTTGCTTCTTATGCATGAGCATAGAAAGTGGTTTCTTTCTTTTTTTTTCCAGTTTTTGGCTGGGGCTGGGTTTGAACTGGCCACCTCCAGCATATGGGGCCAGTGCCCTACTCCTTTGAGCCACAGGTGCTGCTCAGAAAGTGGTTTCTTGAGATAGAATCAACTCCTGGTAAAGATGCTGTGACCATTGTTGAAATTACAACAAAAGATTTAGAATATTTCATAAACTTAGTTGATAAAGCAGTGAAAGGGTTTGAGAGGCTCGATTTCAATTTTGAAAGAAGCTGTTATGTGGGTAAAATGTATTATTTAGCGTCACATGCTAAGGAGAAATCTTCTGTGAAAGGAACAGTTAGTTGATGAGGCAAATTTCATTGTTGTCTTATTTTAGGAAGTTGAGAACCAGCAGCTGATTCTCCAATAGCCACCAACATCAAGGCAAGAACCTCTCCCAGCAAAAAGATTATGACACGTTAAAGGCTCAGATAATTGTCAGCATTTTTTTTGCAGTTTTTCGGCCGGGGCTGGGTTTGAGCCCACCATCCTCAGCATATAGGGCTGGCACCCTAATCATTGAGCCATAGGTGCTGAGACAGAGTCACACTATGTCACCCTCAGTAGAGTGCTGTGGCATCACAGCTCACAGCAACCTCAAACACGTGGGCTTAAGTGATTTTCTTGCCTCAGCCTCACAAGTAGCTGGGACTACAGGAAGCTATTTTTGGTTGTAGTTGTCATTGTTATTTGGCAGGCCCAGGATAGATTCTAATCTACCAGCTCCAGTGTATGTGGCTGGCACCCTAGCCGCTGAGCTACAGGTGCCAAGCCCAAGCTATTTTTTTGTTGCAGTTGTCATTGTTGTTTAGCTTGCCCGGGCCAGGTTCGAACCTGCCAGCCTGAGTGCATATGGCCGGTGCCATAACCACTGTGCTATGGGCACCAAGCCAATTGTCACAGCTCATAGCAACCTCCAACTCTTGGGCCTAAGAGATTCTCTTGCTTCAGCCTCCCAAGTAGCTGGGACTACAGGTGCCTGTCATAATGCCCGGCTATGTTTTTTTGTTGCAATTGTTTAGCCAGCCTGGCGGGTTTCGAGCCCACCACCCTTGGTGTATGTGGCTGGTGCTGTAACCACAGTGTATGGGCTCCAAGCCAGCCTTGAACTCTTGAGCTCAAGCAATTTCCCTTGCCTCAGCCTCCCTTAGTAGCAGAGATGACTAGATGGCCCCATTGTATCCGGCTTATTTTCTGCATTCTGGATGCTCTGGCATTTGAAATCTTCTGGACCCTGGAGATGGCCCCTGTCAGGGTTAACTAATTCTTAGAGATAATAAAGTAGCCTGCCAATAAGCTTTTAATATGCAAATCCCAGTTCATAGCTGCCTCTCACCTCTTGTGGGACTTCCACAGTTTAGGCTGGGCTAGCCTGTTGGAGAATGACAGACCATGTCAATTAGTCAGCTCAGTTATCCCAGCTGAGGCTCCATCTGAGCCCCAAGCCAAGATCAGCAAAACTGATCTGTGGCTGACTACAGATGCAGGAAGGATCCTAGCAGAAGAACTGCCCAGCTGAACAAAGCCTAAATCGCTGACTTTAGTATCATGAAAATGGTGTGCTATGCCACTAAATTTTGAAGTGATTTGTTAAGTAACGCTAGCAACGGGTAACTAGTATAATTTGTTATTAATTATTCATAACAAAAATTAGGTTTATCTTGAAATAAAGACAACCTTATAAAGCAATAACATCCTTATCACTGGGTTCTGTAAGCAGAGGCATTGTGACTATTATACTGGACCTGTGAAAAAGATCCTGAGGAGACTTTTCAACTCCGCGATTCCAAATTCTGCAGTATGATGGTTTTATTCCTTTGTCATTCTATATGCAGAAAAACACATTAAGGATGCTGTTTTCTAGACGGGCGCCTGTGGCTCAGTGGTTAGAGCGTTGGCCCTGTGCACAGGGGGTGGGGGTGTCCAACCCAACCTGCTTAACAACAATAACAAAAAAAGATGCTGTTTTCTTCTACTTCTATACATTAGTATTAAATTATTCCCAAGTTAATAAACAATCTGTTGAGCTTCTTGGACTCAAGAAGCCAACTGGATTATATAATGAGAATAATAAGTGGCAGATTCTGAAACATAGGCATTGACTTCCAAGTCATGGTCAAGTTTTTAATCTCTTCCCACTGTTGTCTGTTTGTTTTTTTCCTTCTTAATTTTTTCATTAAATCATAACAGTGTACATTAATGCATTTATGTGGTACAATTTGGAATGCTTACATCCAACTGGTTAACATAGCCTTTGCCTCACTTACATAATTGTGTTAAGACATTTATACTCTACTCTTAATAGATTTGACGTGTACCCTTGCAATATGCACCACAGGTGAGGTACAACCGATTACCCTCCCTCCATCCAACCTCCCCCCTCTCCACTCTTCCCCTCCTCTTCCCTCCTTCATCCTGGACTATAGTTGTGTTTTACCTTTCATATGAAAGTGTGGGTGATTATATATTGGCTTCATAATAGTACTGAGTACGTTGGATAATTTTTCTTCTATTCTTGACATACTTTACTAAGAAGAATATGTTGTAGCTCCATCTATGTGAACATAAAGGAGGTAAATATCCATCTTTTTGTAAGGCGGCATAATATTTCCCCACTGTTGTTGTTAGAGACCTCATATATATTCCTTACACTTTTGAATTTCAATTTCATTATCAGTAAAATAGCTGCAACAATACTTCTGCACTTCCAGACTTGGCATAAGCCAATAGCCTACTCCCTCTAAAGATCTGAGAAATCAAAATCAATTAAATATGTACAAAATACTATCACACAAGGAGAATAAATCTCTTAGGAATAATATCTTAGTAAATATAGCACCTCAGGTGTGAATATCCCAAGTAAAAGTATCATTGAGGAAATCATCAGGTCAGTACATAAATGATCAAACTGACTAAATTGAAAGTTATTTGCAACTGCAGAAAATTAAAATTTACATTTATACAGAAGCCCAAAGAGAAATATGGGTTATGAAACTTCCAAAAGAACAGATCGCGGGTGGCAGGTGGCACCTGTGGCTCAGTGGGTAGGGTACTGGCCCCATATACAGAAGGTGGAGGATTCAAACCCAGCCCTGGCCAAAACTACAAACAAAAAAATAGCCAGGGGTTGTGGCAGGCGCCTGTAATCCCAGCTACTCGGGAGGCTGAGGCAAGAGAATCGCCTAAGCCCAAGAGCTGAAGGTTGCTATGAGCTGTGATGCCACTGCACTCTACTGAAGGCAACAAAATGAGACTGTGTCTCTAAAAACAAACAAACAAAAAATGATTGAAAGGCCAGGTGCAGTGGCTCACACCTGTAATCCTAGCACTCTGGGAAGCTGAGGCAGGTGGCTTGCTTCACGTCAGGAGTTCGAAACCAGCCTGAAAAGAGTGAGACCCCCCCCCCCCCGTCTCCACTAAAAAAAAAAAAAAAAAAAAAAAAGAATAGATGTAAAGAGGGTAGCACTAATAGTGCATTAGGCACACTTAACAACTGTCAGGTTTCCAAACAAATAGACTTGCTTAGTTATTCATTAGATTTCTTCTCTTTTTCTCAAATAAAATGAGTCATTTTGTGACATTTGAGTAATCACCAAATGTCAGAAATACATAACAGAGGTTGATTAAGTTTGCAGACTCATCTTAGAAAAAGAGCTACAAATCTCCTTGCTGAGTATCACTATGGTCATCTTTGAAGTACTCCCCTTGGGAAGCTATGCCCCGGCGTCAGTGCCTCATCCACCCTTCAAAGCATTTTTCCTAGGATGAGTTCACAAACTTAATTATCCAACCTCATATATACTCTCATGCTGATAATGTTTAGAGAATTAGGGACAGATGAGATTTTACAGGTTGAGAATAGCAGAAAAATATTTTAAGGCCTCCGGATACTTGGGGAGTTTAAGGTCTTGAAAGAGTGTACTAAAAATGTGGGTAAATCAGGACTCTTATTTTATAGGAAGCTTGTCCCTGGGAATATTTATGCAGGAGCTGAATGATTCCTGAATTGGGTAAGATAATGATTTTTCCAGTTCAGAAATTTCTAGTGCTTGTGGCTCTGAATCTTGTTCATGTATTCAATAATCTTTTATTGGGCTCCGAGTCGGTGCCAGCACACTGTTGGGGACCACACATCCAAGGTTAAATGAGACTACGCGGTGGAAGCCTGAGCCCTCAGAACATCTTTCTGTGGATCCCTTTTACAACTTGGCTTTGTTCTGGCAGGCAGAACTGCTAAGCTGGTGATGTTTCTCTTTGTTCTGTCACCATGAGCTTTGGTAGTCCCAGATCTGCCATTTGCGTGCTACATCTGTTTTCTCATCTGGAGATAATAATGCTGCCTTCTTCACAGGGGTGTTGTGAGAATCTGAAAAATGGCATGAAAAATGCTCGGGACAGGCTGGCTCTGATGACCCATTCTTCACTGTCCTCACCAGCGTCCAATCCATCCCCTCACTAATCATCAGAAAAATTTGCATACCTGGAGTTTTCTTCCTTCTGTGACCCCGTCTCTTCTAGATAAGGTATTCCTCCAAATCATGAATGTGTCACTAAGTGCTGACTTCATATATTTGTCCCAAGCAGAATGCACTTAATAGGAGCTTTCTGATGAGGCTATCCCATGCACATTGAGACTGGTTATATTGAATCAATATTTAAAAATTGATTTTCATTCAGCATTATGAGGAGTGAAGGGAAGAGAGGGAGTGGAAGAAAGAGAATAAAAAAAGAGAAAGATGGGGCTGGGTGTGGTGGCTCTTATCTGTAATCTCAGCACTTTCAGAGGCCAAGGAGGGAGGATCTCTTGAACCCAGGAGCCTCTTTCTTGCCTGTAAGAATCTGCTTATGGCAAAGGCCCAAGAGGGGTCATATCTAAGGTTACTTGGGTATGAATCTTCTTACTTTGGCTCACGTGATTTCTTTAATGGGGGTAAGGTGGTAGTCAGGGAGGGCTTATTTTCGTATATCCCTGAACACCCCCCACCCCATTATTAAGCCATATTTTGTGCATCAGCTTCTTCCTTTTAGGTCAACAGCCCTGTGCTTCCAAACTTCTCAAGGTCCAGCGAGCCCAAAGGAACATTTAGCCCTGAGACACCTCAAGGAGCTGCTTGCCAACCCCTATTCTACCTGGTTAGCTTGTATATCTGACTTTGCATCATGGTTTTTGGTGTCTGTTCCAATTCCCCGCTGAAACTGAAGTCTATCCCTTCTTGGCCGAGGCCTAGAACCTCTCACAGGTTCTTGCCAGCCATGTGCCTTCCCACCTCTTAGTGACCAGTGCCATTCTACCCTAGAAAGACCTCTATCTTCTATAATCCCAGCAACCCCTGACCAGCCTCCTGTTGGAAGTGGCTCCATTTAATCCTGTCCTCACTCAGTTGGTCCACTTGCAAATTAAATTGCCTACATAAGATTTCGCTTAATCTCTGTCCTTTCCTAGAGGGCCTGATTCTTTTGTCTTAATTTGCTTCCCACAAATAAGAAGTTGGCTTATTCTATTCTTTCTGTTGGAAAAATCCTCTCTGTTGTCTGCTCTGATCTATGAGTAATCCAAAGTTCACCAGAAGGTATAACTAATTCGACTTCTCAGGGAAATCTCTCTGCGTCATTTCCTTCTTACAACCAACCTTCCCTTTCCAACTAACAGAATGATATTATGATGCCTTTGCTTATAATTTGTAAATATATCTTGGGGATTTGTACAATGAAGGTTGAATATCATTCACTTGTACCTTGTACTCTGTTCCTGATGCAGATTGGGGGCTTGGTAAACATCTATTGATGACTGAATGAATGAATTAAAACTTTTTTTTTGAGGCATGGTTGCTCTCTCTCTCCTGGGCAAGAGTGTAGGGCAGCATCAGCTCACTGTAACCTCAAATTCCTGGGCTCAAGCAACACTCCTACCTCAGCCCTCCAAGTAGCTGGGATTACAAACGCGTGTCATCACACCCAGTAAACTAAAACATTTTAATATCGGGAGTGGTTGTTCTCGTACTTGTTAATGATTAGCTAATACTTTTATGGGATGGTTAATTCTATTTTTAGTATGAGGTATGAATGAGGAAAAGGTAGTAGTTTTATCACTGCCTAGATCATTTATAATATTTCTTTATTTATATTTATTATTATTTTAGTTAATTAATTTATTTTTGAGACAGCATCTTACTCTGTCAACCTGGGTAGAGTACCATGGCATTCTATCTCACAGCAACCTCAAACTCTTGGGCTCAAGTGATCCTCTTGCCTCAGCCTCCCAAGTAACTGGAACTACAGGCATGTACCACCATGCTCACCTGCTTTTTCTACTTTTAGTAGAGACAGAGTCTCACTCTTGCCCTGGCAGGTCTGGAACTCCTGAATTCAGGGAGGATCCTCCTGCCTTGGCCTCCCAGAGTGCTAGGATTATAGGCATGAGTCACTGTGTCTGGACATTATTATTATTTTTTAAATACAGGGTCTCACTTTGTTGCTCAGGCTAGGCTCAAGAAATCCTCCCACCTCAGCCTTGAGAGAGCAACTGAGACTACAAGTATGTACCACTATGCTGGGCTACTTATTATTATTATTTTTTTGTTTGAGACAGGTTCTTGCTTGTTACCCAGGCTGATCTCAAACTCCTGGCCTCAAGCAGTTCTCCCACCTTTGCCTCCCAAGCAGCTAGGGCTACAGGTGGGAGCCACCACATCTGACTGACAATTCATTTTTATGTAGAGAAAGTATTTGCTCCACAGTTATATAGGTTATTAAGTATGGAATGTTCAATTTCCTTAAGTACTAAGTTTGACGGTTGATATCTCTGACATTTCACTTTGACACTTTTTTTAAAAATTATAAATGTACATCCTCATTCTTTCAAATGCATGTTTTGCCTTGTGATTATCTTTAAAATTATTTTAGGGCAATTTTTGTAAAACCATGGATAAATAAAAAAATTCGTGTTATTTTTGAATATAAGTTTCACAGTGGAACCAATGTAGTGTAGATAGTTTAAAATATCAATGAAGTGTTTGGGAAGGATGTGGTTCATGAAGGCACAGTATGCCAATAATTTGAGAAGTTTTACTGGTGATTTTAATTTTGAAAATGAGCTATCTGGGCAACCTGAGACCAAGGTGAGTAATGATGAGCTGAAAGCTGTCATGGAAGTAAATTATCTCAACCTATGTGTGAATTAGTAGCAAAGTTAGACGTTACTATTCCAACCACAAAGGATCATTTGAAATAACTCAGCAAGGTAAAGAAGCTGGATAGATGGGTTCTCCGTGAATTAAATGAATATCTGGAAAGAAATCGTCTCAAAGCTTGCCTCTCTTTGCTGTCACAACATAAAGATGAACCATCTATACACCATGTTAAATCATTGTAACAGGATGAAAAGTGGATTCTTTTTTGCAATCACAAGCATTCAGCATAATGGTTTGGTAAAGAAAAAATGTTAAAACACAATCCAAAACTAAATATTCATCCACAAAAGCTAATGGTGTCTGTTTGGTGGTCCAGTGCTGCTATTATCCGTTACAGCTTCATAAAACCTGGTCAGTTGAGGAGGACCCCCCGGGCAAGTGAAGCAACACCAAAAATACACTACTGGGACCTGATCCAGCTAAAAAGCTTCTGCACAGCCAAGGACACAGTAAGTAAAGCAAGCAGACAGCCCTCAGAATGGGAGAAGATATTTGCAGGTTATGTCTCCGACAAAGGTTTAATAACCAGAATCCACAGAGAACTCAAATATATAAGCAAGAAAAGAACAAGTGATCCCATCTTAGGGTGGGCAAGGGAATTGAAGAGAAACTTCTCTGAAGAAGACAGGTGCATGGCCTACAGACATATGAAAAAATGCTTATCATCCTTAACCATCAGAGAAATGCAAATCAAAACTACTTTGAGATATCATCTAACTCCAGTAAGATTAGCCCACATCACAAAATCCCAAAACCAGAGATGTTGACGTGGATGTGGAGAAAATGGCACACTTCTACACTGCTGGTG
>CAUYPK010120508.1:0-14824 GCA_963574355.1 Loris lydekkerianus
AGATATTTGTACCAGAATGTTTATTGAAGCCCAATTCATAATTGCTAAGTCATGGAAGAAGCCCAAGTGCCCATCCACTCACGAATGGATTAATAAATTGTTGTATATATACACCATGGAATATTATGCAGCCTTAAAGAAAGATGGAGACTTTACCTCTTTCATGTTTACCTGGATGGAGTTGTAACATATTCTTCTTAATAAAGTGTCTCAAGAATGAATGCAAATGTATCTAATGTACTCAGCCCTACTATGAAACTAATTTATGGCTTTCATATGAAAGCTGTAACCCAGTTATAACCTAAGAATATAGGGAAAAGGGAGAGGGATGGGAGGGAGGGGGGAGGATGAGCAGAGGGAGGGTGATTGATGGGATTACACCTGCTGTGCATCTTACAAGGATATATGTGAAACTTAGTAAATGTAAAATATAATTGTCTTAATACAATAAGAAAGTGCCAGGAAGGCAGTGTTAACCAGTGTGATGAAAATGTTTCAAACTGTTTATAAAACCAGTGTATGGTGCCCCATGATCGTATTAATGTACACAGCTATGATTTAATATTAATAAAAGAAAAAAATGAAAATAGGGTACAGTGCAATCTTAACCAGCAAGTACTCCTAACAGTGCTCAAAAGGCACAGTGATATTAATCTTTATACCCAGAATATCAAGTTTTAGGATAACCTATGACCATACTTTTTTTACATAATTATTTTTTACATAATTATTATCATCTTTCTACAAGTGAGTTAACTGAGACTTGAGAAATTTATGCAACCTTTTTTTTTTTTTTTTTTAAATCACACTGCTACTAAGTGACTGGTCAGAAATTTTAACCTAGGTGCCAGGGCTCCAAAACCCACACTATTAAGTACTAAGCCCAAGCAGGAGGTATGTTGCTCATTTTTATATTTCTCATACCTAGCACTGAGCTCACACATTATAGTCAATGAAAGTGTTTGAAATAAAGAATGAAAAAAGGTATAATGTTTAAAGTTACCCAAGTTGATCGAATTGTTAAATTACCTAAATTGCTAGAAATCTCTGTTTTCCTTAAGTTCTTTGAAATTATGGTTAAATCAGTGAAGTAGAAAACATTGAGAACTATACAGTGTGATCGGGAGTGAGAAGAGTTGCAAGTCAGGTGCAGCTACTGCTGTTGTCACTATTCTTTTGTGACCTTGGGCCCATAACTTTCATATACTCATTCATTCAGCAAATTTTTATTTTGGACCAACCAAGAATCTGACTCTGTGACAGACGCTGGCAAATAGAAATAGGCATGGTCTTGCTCTCACGGGGTTTTTAGTCTAGTGGGAGAGAAAGACATTAACCACGTAATGAGAGAAATAAATATAAAAATGCAATGATGATAAGCGATAGGCAGGGTGCCTGGTATCATGAGAACGTATAATAGGAGCATGAGACCTTATTACGGAGATCCAGATGGTGACAAGTGTTCTGAAATCTGAAAACTGAGCAGGCATGAAACTAAACAAAGAGGAGAGAAGGAGGGAAGGGCATTCTAGGTAAACAGAACAGCATGGACAGAGTCTCAGTAGATGTTGGAGCTTGGGAAGTATCTGAGAGATTGGTGAGGAGAGTGAGGCGGGACGTGAGCCAAAGCTTGGTTAAAATTTGGCTCATCTCTGCAGGGCCTGTGGGAAGGGGAAATATTACAGAGTTTTAAGCAGACAGCCATCATGATGAAATCCCACACTATAGTGGGGCGTAGATTACAAGGCAGGACTGAGTGAGAGTAGCAGGCTAGCAGGCCTTTGGGGGAACTCAGAGATATGATGATGATGGTGGTGGAGAGGAATGAAGTGGAAGGGTTCAAGTGGGATTTAGCAGATAATGTCAACAGGAAGAACAGAAGGAAGAACGGTTAGTAAAAAGTGCTTCTGGGCTTCTAGAAAATGGATGGTGGAAGCCTTGCTGAGATGGGAACACTGCCAGAGGTTCTGCTACATCCAGATTGCTCCATCCAGAAATTCAGGTACCTTTGAAACCACTAAGAAGAAATATCCAGGAGACACTTGAACATACAAGTCAAGTGCCTTTGAGAGCTGTGGGCTGATGTTCCCCAAAGGGACATCATCCCTCCTGCCTCTGAGTCCACACAACACTTTGTACCTCTCTCGCTGCCACCCTCAGTAGTTTCTGTTTGGGACCTTGGTTATCTTTCTGTGCATGATGTCATTTGCTAAGTAAACTCCGCGTCCCCAAATCTTTGCCCAGTGCCACTAAGATTAATACCGTTAAAAAGCAGTCATGTCTCACTCTGTATAATAAGTACTTATTAATAGTCTTGAAAACTGTCCTCACAAGACTCTACGTGTATGGAGAGAGAAAGGGCTTAAGTCTTCTAGTCCAGGCACTTGGAATTCCTCCAGAGGCTCCTGCCTCCATTTAGTTCCAGTTTTGGTGCTGCCCCTTTTTCCTTATTACAGGTTTCTTTCTTTCTTTTTTTTTTTTTCCTGCAGTTTTTGGCTGGGGCTGGGTTTAAACCCACCACCTCTGGCATATGGGGCTGGCGCCCTACCCCTTGGAGCCACAGGCGCTGCCCCTTATTATAGGTTTCTAACATCAGGAGGTCTGCTCCAGTTAGAGAAATAGGTGGTTGCTTGAGGCCTGGCTTGTCTAGAAGAGGCAATACGGCATGGAGAATCCCACCCTGGGCTCTAAGATACTGCCTGCCTCTGAAAAGTCCCATAGAACAAAACATACTCTGCCCTGGAACCTCAGAAGAAGGGGTGGGCTGGAGCTTGCTTTTGTTTCTTTTGCAGGTAAGTCGTTTTGCGTCTAGACTAGGTATCACCACTAAAAGGGAGAAGAATGTTGGAACTGTGCAGAAGTCCTGGTGGCCACAACGGTCTTGGAGATGTCATGATGTAAGGTCATTTTTACAGGCTCATTAGTTTTCTCACCAGAGAGGCAATGACATGCTCAGATGCCAGAGGACATTGTGTCAATGCAACAAGCCCGAATCCTAGCAACAATTTTACATGTTGGAAACTTTATTGGAAATGACTCTTTTCACATTAGGAAGTTTTTCTGGCAGAGAAGAAAGCAGACCTTGCCCTTTGCCAAAACATAGGAAAACTTGTGTGTAATTTTCTTTTAGTCAGCTCTTCTTCTAAAAGAATTTTCAGCAGATGCAGAGATACTTGCCCAAAGAGAATAATTTTCAAAAAGAGATAATTCTAAGGAATGATGAAGTCTTGTTTTAGGAATGCTTATTCATTCATAGTACCAACAATCTGTTTGTTGTTGTTGCCTCCTAGACTTGTAGATGGTAAGCCTCTGCATTATTATAACCCCAAATAGGAAACTCAGTTTGACTTATCTAATGATGTGACATGCATTATAGGCCACATTTATTTTGTGATTAAATGCCTATTTTGGTTGAGGCAGGAGGATCCCTTCATGTCAGGAGTTCAAGACCAGCCTGAGCAAAGCGAGACCCCATCTCTACTAAAATTAGAAAATTAGCCAGATTTGGTGGCAGGTGCCTGTAGTCTCAGTTACTTGGGAGGGTGAGGCAGGAGGATTGCTTGAGCCCAGAAGTTTGAGGTTTCTATGAGCTAGGCTGTGACTATGACACTCTAGCCTGGAACAGAGTGAGACTCTGTCTCAAAAAAAAAAAAAAATAGTTTAATTGTACTACTACTTTAAAAAGTAAAGTTTATCAAATTACTCTCAACCACAACTGTTATAATTTGTATTTACTGTAAATATGTTCATTAAATGATATGATATCAAGAATACATTGGTCAAACAGAAAAATGAAAAAGCACATGTTTCCCCACTTTACGTTCCATTTCAGTTTAAGTGAATTTAACATTGGTTAGCTTTTTATTTCTTTAAAAAAAAATCACGAATAGGGCAGCACCTGTGGTTCAGTGGATAGGGTGCCAGCCCCATATACTGAGAGTGGCAGGTTTGAACCCGCCCCAGTCAAACTGCAACAAAAATAGCCAGGCATTGTGGCGGGTGCCTGAAATCCCAGGTACTCGGGAGGCTGAGGCAAGAGAATTGCCTAAGCCCAGGAGCTGGAGGTTGCTGTGAGCTGTGACAGCACAGGACTCTACCGAGGGCAACAAACTGAGACTCTGTCTCTAAAAAAAAAAAAAGTAAAAATTCACAAATAATGTATCTTAAAGGTTTATATTGAGGATTTGGAAATAGAGCTAACAGTATCTTGTGACTAAAATCATAAATCATTCTTCATTTTTACTGTCAAAATGAATAATTCCAATATTAGTTGGGTGTTTTGTACTAATAAAGTTTTCTGTGAGTTTGACTATTGGATCAATTGTGATTCTGTCTTGATATATGTATCTTTAAGGGACACCTTCTGAAAGATTTATATTTTGTCTGAAGGATGAGCAAAAACTGTTGAAGGTTAATTTAATTACTAGCTTTCACATCTATGGGGTTTCCTTTTCTTGAGTAGAAAAGTAGCTGCCAGCCACTTCATTTCACAGAGCTCCACAGAGCTTATTAAATGAAAACCGTGTGATGAATTATGGTATGAATGTAGTTCCTGAGATTTAGTCTCTGCAAGTACTTTTGCTTGCTTCATTTTGCTGGACAGTAAAAGATGTGTAACCGTGTGTATTGCCATTTGTGCCATTGGTGCCATTTCTGTCACCAAAATTCGATATCTGACTATGGTAGCTTATTCACCTCAGGAATGTGATGACATCTGATGACAAAGCTCCTTTAGATGTTCTAGTTCTTTCATCTTAAATTATCCTCTTTTATATGATGCTGTAACCATAGGCCATCCCAGATTCTTTGTAAGTAGGCAGGATACACATTTCTAAAAATATGTTTTCTGGTTAATAGTTGCATTTCAGCAGCAGTGCTGCAGAGGAGGAATATCCAAAGCAGAGAATATCTTTGCTTTATGTCTGAAAACCTAGAGTCCATTAGAAAAATTTATGACACCTGAAAGGCACTCTGTAAATATCTGTCCAATTGAAGTAAATTTATAACTCTTTCTATCAAGTGTAAAACTAAGACCTATCCTCTAGTGGTGCTTTTTGCTTCATTCAGCCTCTGTCTTCTTTTCCATTTGACACCCCTGAGAATTCCATAAGAGTTTCTGTGCTACAATGTTTGTGTGGCTTGCCATGTTTGTTTTCTTTTTCCGATTTGGGGGGTATGTGTGCTTGGGTGGATGGAGTGGTGTTTACTAGCATCATAGTATCACATTCATCAAAACTCAAGAATGCAGCCCAGAGCCAAAATAGAAATGCACACTTCTGGGCCAAGGGCTCTCCAGCAATTTTGAATTGAGAAAAAAGTGTCAGAAGCAAAGCCCTGAATGGGATGTTGCCTGGGCCTGCCTAGTGTAATATGGTGTCTAGTGTCCAGCAATTGTGTTCTCTCTTTCTTGTATTAGTTATGAGCCCCTTGGCATAGTGGGATGTGACTGTGTTTCTTAATGACATTGACTGTTTCTGCTCCACTGCCAAATTCTCTTTTCTTTACTGAGAGAAGCTGTCCTACAGTTCCATATTTTCTTATTAAAAGAAAAAATAATAGAAAGAAAGCCACATTCTCCAGGGTTTCTAAACTTGAAACCCCTTCTTTATTTAGTGGCTAAAATGAATCCTTAATTAACTTTAGTTAATGGTATATTTTTATTTCTATTAGATTATTAACTATGAAATGTCTGATTTCCTTAAGTTTGACAGTTGGTATCGCTGATATTTCACTTTGGCCCCTCCCTTTTTCTTTTCTTTATTATGAAGGTCCATCTGTATTCTTTCAGACATACATTTTGGCTTCTGAATAGCTTTCAAATATTTTGTAAAGCAATTTTTATGAAACCATGAATAAGTAAAAAAATTGCATTATTTTTGAATATGAGTTCATTGTGGAACCAGTGCAATGCAGACAGCTCAAAGTATTTGTGAAGTGTTTGGGAAGGATGTGGCTAATGAATGCACAGTGTGTCAGTGATTTGAGAAGTTCCCTTCTGATGATTTTAAACTTGAAAATGAGCCACATGCATGACCTGAGACCAGGGTGTATAGAGATAAGCTGAAAGCTGTAGTGGAAATGAATCCATCTCAACCTGCCTGGGAATTAGCAGCAAGGTTTGATGTTACTAGTGCAACAATTTTGGACTATTTGAAACAAATTGGCGAAGTAAAGAAAATTGACGTGGGTTCCACGTGAATTAAATGGATGTCAGAAGAGAATTTGTCTCAAAGCTTGCCTCTCTGTGCTGTCATGACATAAAGACGAGCCATTTCTACACCATATTGTTATGTACGAAGAAAAATGGATTCTTTTGGATATTCACAATCATTCAGCACAATGGTTGGATAAAGATAAAGTGCCAAAACACAGTTCAAAACTATTCATCAAAAAAGCTACTGGTGTCTGTTTGGTGCCTCAGTGCTGGTATTATCCACTACAACTTCATGAAACCTGGTCATTTGATTACAGTGTATGTCTACTACAACCAATTGGACAACATGATAAGAATGCTGTGATTAAGCAGCCAAGATTGGTTAAGAGAGGCAGGCCAGTCCTCTTCCAAGACAGTGCTGTCACACAACACTGTATAAACTACAGGAGCTGGACTTGAAAACTTTCTATCATTCCTTATGTTTACCAGACCTTCCACCAACTGACTACCACTTCTTCTAGGCTTTGGACCACTTCTTGCAAGGAAAAATATTCAGTTCTCAGCAAGCTGTGGAAAACATCTTTTGCAATTTCACTCCCACTGGCTCTCCAGGCTTCTTCAATGCTGGCATAAACAAGCTACGTTGTCATGGCCAAACTGTATTAATAGTTTATCTTTTGTAAATACTAATATGTTAATCTTTGCTTGGAATCATTTTTTCATAGCAGTAGTATATTTTTATGTCTTTAATATTTTTGTATTAAAGATTATATAAAGTATATATTAAAGAATAGTTTTGGGGGAAAATCCCTCTAGGTATCATTCCTCCTATAGCTTTTTTCATTTGTGCGTATTTCCTTCTAGTTGTACACAGATCTAGCATAGTTGTTAAAGGATAGTTTTTGTTTTCTTCAGCATTTGTGGTCAGCTAAACTCAGCTAGACTGAGCTAGACTCAGCTAGACTGGTCAGCTGACCAAGCTCAAAAATTTATAATTTGTAGCTATGGTTTAAAGTAGAGCAAAGTAACTCTTGTGGGGATAAAGTGGCTCCCATGGAATAAGAGCTTTGGTGTCTTTAGAATTCTCATCAAATGAGGTGGCAAGAATTATCTACCGCTAAGTCATTTTATAATGCCAGTAATGACTAATTTAAACTCAGAAGATTTTAATAAGAACAAAGAAATTCTCAATGTAAAGACCCTTTCTACTTTATCTAGTAAAGTGTCCCAAAACATTTATAAGAGATCATTTAAGCACATTCTTAATTCTTAGTTAATGTGAAATATGCCTTAGGGCTTTGATTGCATTTTGCAGCCACATTTTTAAATGTAATGATTTTGTATCTCAATGTGGGTCAGCAGCGGACTACGTTTTTCTGCATATTGTAAAAACAATCAAAATACAAAAGCTATTTAGTTACAACCATTTAGGTAAATTATTCTGTACAATCAAGACAGGAAATGGGATAATGATTCTGCCAGAAGCCATGTTATTATGTTTTTTGATTCTTGAATGTACTGAGGGTATTTCTTTTCTAACATGCAAAGCTTAAATAGTAAGGTTCCATTGACAGGTGTTGACACTAGTTTTTAGCAGATATGAAGAACTGTATAAACAGTGCTAATTTGGTTTTTAAAATTCTGATAGTTTCAGAGAAGAAATAAGATTCTAATAATTCTAAGAATAAAAATAACTTGCCACGAGCTATCTTCACTGGCTCTTCCTTTCCACTTCACTTATTGATTCTGCTTAGTAGATGTGTAATTGGTTATATAGGGATGGAACTTGGAGGAATTAAGGTTTTATTAAGCATTAAATCATTTCCATGGTTCTTTCTTTGTAAGACTTTCAATGTGGAGTATTAGTATTTGTTGTTTCCATGTTAATCTTTTCAGAGTTTACGTTTTTGTATTAATTCACTTGGTTTCTGTTCTTCATAAGTTAGAAGATGAGGTAATGATAACTCATAATTGACTTGGAAAGTCTATTGGAAAGAAGAAGTTTCGCCAATAAAAAAATGGTTATGTGGTTATGATTTAAGGGTTATTATTTAAGAATAGAATTCATCCATAACAGTTTCAGGGATAAATATATTACTTGAAAGAAGCCAAGATAATTGTTTCACATGCAAGAAGTTTGATTCCCTGATTTCTACAAACAGGATTGTATCATTTGCAAAGAGAACTTTTCATGGAATTTCTTTCATTACTTCTCTTCATTAGGGGATGTAGTAACTTGACTTTGATGTGTTTTAGTTATTTTAAGGCTGGGCCCTAGCAGACCCTAGAAAGCCTTTGAACCTGAAGCCTGGGAATGGTGGCTCCACTCTGGGTGCTCAGAGCTCCCTGGAAGTACTTCATTATTAGCTTCTAATCAGATAGTTTGACACTCTTCCATCTCTGTTATAAGCTTTTTTAGTATAGTACCTGACCCACAGTACTTAATAATTGTTTAACTGAACAAAAAGAAAACATAAAATATGATGTCTTATCTCTGAAGTTAGCAATATACTTGATCAATGAAATATTCTAATATCACACATTTTGAAACCTTGAAGAGTAAAGGAAAAGGAGACATTGCCTTATTATTCTAATTCAGTGTCATTTTTGGTTTATATCCTTAAGGACCTGACAGTCCTACAATTGGATCTACACTTAATATGTATACTCTGTGCTTTCCTCTCCAAAAATAAAATATATGAAAATGATTTAGGATTATTGCTTCTATATTACCTCACTCAGACACTGCCAAGAAGAGTGACAACAGTTATTCTAGAGTGCCCTAGGAGACCATCCTTCACTTTATATTAACTTTATTCTTAGTATGAAGAAGTAGGTGGGTTACATTCACCCTTGGTAAGAGCAGATGGGAGTTAGGCTTGGGCTAATGTATGCTCATTACGAGTGGCAACTGCTGAGGGCTTGGTGAAAGAGATAGACTTGGTCATCAACACTGAAAGGAATGGGGCAGTTCTCGATATTCCTGGAACCCCATTGGAGATGCCAGGAGGAAGAGAACAAAAAAATGGATTGGTCAATGGAACCATGACACCATGAGCTGTCCATGAATTTGGGTAGCCTTGGGGATGTTATTGGGAACAACCAGTAGAGCCAAGACATAGGAAACTCCAATCTGGAGGAGAGAAACCTTGTTCAACCAGCAGAAGCAGACAAGAAGAGCTATGGGGAGCCAGCCTCTACCAAGACGAGGAGTTAATGGGACCACTGAGTCAAAAGAGAAGTTCTGAGAGACAATGTCAGACTACTTATGTCTTTGTCATTATGAACAATTTTCCTAGCCTTCCTAAATATTGTATTTCTTCATAGAAGGGAGAAGATAACCTCTGGTTGTGGGATTTAAAGGAGGTAATGCATGTGATTCACTTAGCTCTGGGCCCAGCATGCTATAATTGTTCACCGTTAGTTCCTTCCTGACCCTGCAGTTCTGACTCCAGTGTAAGATTCTCCATGCCTGAAAGGGCTGTGCTTCTTTAGCTCCCATTTGGGGGGTGGTAGAACTCTTTTTAAAGCTTTAAAGGAGGAATAGCAAATAATAACCTAACAATTGACCAAAAATAAGTCACCTGTCAGAAAAACTTGGGATGGATCTAGCTGGTGATAAGTCCTCAGTTTACTGGGAGCCCTTATTATTATAACTCCTAAATATTTGATATACCTAATACATGTTTAAAATTTATAGCTCTTCTTTCCCTTTGCTTTAACATAGAAAGCTATGTATGTGTATTTTTAAGAGGAAGGAGTCTGACATTGGTGAGCCCTGGGTGCCAGAGTTCTTCCTTTTGCTTTCATGATTTCATTTGCCTCTCACAGCAACTCTTATATTATCCTTGCATGGAAGAAGAAATCAAGGCTAAAAGGACAAATCTAGTGGGCCAAGTTAACCAGCTACTGACAGGCAGAAGCAGGTGTGGACCCAGTGGTGTCAGGTGTTGATGTGGGTGCCTTTGCTTTACTACATTTGCTGAAATGCAGATCGGCTGCCTGGCAGGAGAGGTTTCAAGGTCATGCAGGCAGTCCCTTCACACCCTGAGCCCATGGAAGGCTGTGTTCTGCTTGGTCACCCCAGGGCTCAGCAACATCTGGCACATGGCAGACTATTCAGTAAATATTTACTGAGTGAATAAAAGTCACCAGTTAAGGTAGAAAACAAATTATGTCAGCAAGTGGCAAATTGTCAGCCATATGAAATGTGTCGTCTTTGTAACATTATCAAATTACTGAAAAATACATGACATTTATTAACATAGGCTCCACTTAAATGGCTATCTAGAAATTTAAAGATCCGTGTTGAAAATTGGACAATATGTGAAAAACTGACATAAAATAAAATTCAAAACATGTCAGTAATTTTTAAATGACTAAAGAGACAAATATTGCCTTTGGAGAAGAATAAACTGACTATGAGCCTAAAAATACAGACTCAAAGTATTATTTTAAAATAATACTTTTAAAAAGTAATGAGATAAATTTTGATTCATGTATATGTCATATCTTTTCCCTCAAAGTTTAAATGTTCAAAAGTTACCACTGTATTCTAAAAAGCACTATTTGTCTTTTAATAAATGTAAAGGATGGCACAATTTTCAATCAGATGGAAAATTAAAGTAAAAATAATAATTTTAAAAGTAAATGTGTTAGGCCAGTTCTTGGCCACATAAATGAAGCTACTAGCCATGTGTTTTCTAAGAATGTTGATGATAAAAATGCAAATTGACTAGCTAAAATTGGTATTTTATTAGTTTCCGTAGAACCATGGATTTGTCAGTCTGATGGAAATTCAACTAGTTTAAATGAGGATTTTTTGCTAAAAGTAAAAGGTAACTGCTACTTAAATGAGCATCTCTTCTTTGTACAACTGCATTGCAATTGATTGAATAACTTCAGTTCCCTTTTCCCCAGTAGGTAGGGGCTTCAACAAAAAAGCCCTCAATACTATTATGAAAGCAACATATAACCACTTACACATTCATACGAATGATGAAACATAAATATAGTCCAGAAAGAAGGAGGGGGGAGGAGCTAGAGGAGAGTGGAGGGGTAGGGAGGGTGTATGAAAGGAGGGTATGTAGGGGGAATCTCACCTGATGTGCACAATGCAAAGGTACATTTCAAAACAACTGAGAATATAAATGTCTTACCACAAAAAATAAGTGAAGTGATGGTTGTGTTAGTCAGTATAATTTAATCATTCCACATTGTAGATCAAATCATCACATTGTACCCCATAATGTATATAGTTATGATTTAATAAAAATTAAATTAAAAAAGAAAAAGAGATCCTTCTCTTTTAATCAATTTGGTGAAGATATATTTTGAACAAACAAAAACCAATCCTATCATGATGAAGGAGAAAGCTTCACCCCTCACCCCCAGAAAAGCTTCTTTCCAAATAACTGCCTTTAGTGCTAGGTGACTTTTTCTTAGAAGGTCATTTCACAATCTTAGCGCAGATACACCAAGTATTTTGCAATTTCATACAAGTTTTGTTGAGGTTGACCGTTTCCCTTTCTTCAGGGAAATGGAATGCCTCTTGAGTTTTATGAAGACGCCATTACTGACTAATGGCAGCAGTCTGGGTAGTCTTTGAGCAGAAGGCAGTATCAGTTGTCAAAAAGAACTTTACATTTATGATTTCTCCATCATGGGTTGGAAAGAGCTACATCTTTCCTTCAGCTTTGTCTGTATTGTGGTTCTATAAACAGTGTAATTCTGTGGCCTTCAGGAATTGCAAATTATTTCTAAGTGGTTATGACTAAGCAACCTGATTTGTATCAATGAGGTGAACGCATAATGTAATTTGCATTTATTAAGCCTTTAGACTTTCAAGCAAAATATGCTTTTAGTAATACTGAAGGGAAAAAATAGATACTTATCATTTTCATAAGTTACCTGGTTGTAAAATTAATTTTTAATTCCTTTTGAAGTCATATCTGTGTCCTAGCATACATTATAGCTTCTTCCGTAATATCAGACCTATGAGATCATTTAAATTTGATGATTCACTGTGGTCATTTATTACGGAGATCTAATTGGGACTGTTTGTGATTTCTTTCTTGTCTCTCTTTTGAGGACAGCTAACCTTCCTTTCCCTTTATGTATAATATGGCATTTGGGGTGATTTGAGGTGAGTGAGCACTGTGGAATTTTTAGCAGTGATACTCATTTGTAACTTTTGTTAAGGTGAAAGCCCCACAACTTATTTCTTCCAAGAAAATTTCATACCAGGCTCACTTACATATATGAGTGATAGCCCTTCTTTCCAGACTTTCATTTCTGAGTCCAATGAGTATTTGCTGAGCATTTGCTTTAGGGGGTGAAGCACCATACTAGCAATGTCAGGGGGAGTTTGGAATTAAAATATGACAGGTGCCTTTTCTTAAAGAATTTATCATCTAGACTTGCCTGTACTGACTGATACATTGGCCACTATCGAGTACTGAACTGTGCTGTAGTCCAAATTGAGATGTGCTATACATGTATACTATGCTAGATTTCAAAGACTTAAAAAGAATGCAAAATATCTCAATAATTTTTATGTTAATTACGTGTAGAAATTATAGTACTGGGATATTTTGGGTTAAGTAAAATAAACCATTAAGCTTTATTTCACTTGTTTTAAAATTTTGTATACCATGGCTATTAGAAAGTTTTAAAGGATGCATGTGGCTCTCATACATTCTTGGACACCGCTGGTCTAGATGGTGTCTCTGCTTCCTTCTAGGGCTATCTCTAAGGGAGCCTCTCCATCTGCAAAGATAATTCAGTGTTTTCCCCATCAGTGTGTTTATAACCACAAAAAGCAATAGCATTCAAAGTACGATTGGATAGGAAATCGGAATATATGATTTCTTATTAGTCCTTTAATTGTCCCATTATTATGCAAATATGTGGCTAAATTGCACACTTTTTTCTTTCATGGTATGATTAAAAAAAATAGTGGTAATGCTGAAGCCAAGGTTCCCAGGTGTTCAGGTAGGATAGAAATAACAAGAAAGGAAAGAGGTGAGGGGAAAAGGAGGGTATCCTTATGTACGGGGATTATTAGAAATATGCAAAGATGTGAAGGAAACACATCTGAGATTGTCCCTTAACTGGGAATTATACATACTAGTAGGCAGAAGAGGCAGGTCTGATCAGGGCGGATGATAGGAGAGGATGATAATGAGAAGGAGGACAGCAGTAATAATATCAACCACATTAACTACGTTTGACATTTATGGACAGTATCAAGACCTTTTATAAGCATTTCACTGTTATCTTGTTTAATATTCAACAACAATCCTAGGAAGGAGTGCTGTTATCATAGTCCCTGTGTTAGGGTTATCAAATAGGAAGTGGGGGTACAGAAGTTAGACCAGAGCTGGCACCCAGTCTTCTCACCAACGTGCCCTACAGAGGACTGCTTGAGATTACAGGTTGCTTCTGCCATGGTGGTTGGGATGCTGCAGTAGCATTAGAAACCACTGACTACCTGACCTCCTTTGTTATAAGAGGGCAAAGTGTTTGGAAGCTCAAATGAGCTTTTGCAAGCCAGTTTTGTGTAGCTTTTACCATTTAGATGCATGAGATTCAATTGGGGATTAATTTTAGGTGAATTTCTTTTTGACTGTTCAGTAATTCCAGTAAATAAGATTTAAGGACTTATAATGTAACTTGTCTTGTTAGGTCAGCCTCTACAGTGCTTTATATTTACTTATCTGCTCCATGCTTTACAAACTCTTTAAAGTACAAGTAATCAATTTCTTCATTTTGTAATATAAAATTTAGAGGCTGAGGTTTTTAAGGTTTACTAACCTTCCCAAGGCCATACAGCCAGTAAATGAGGCTCTGGAACAAGAACCCAGGTCTGGCTGTCAGATTGGGCTGGGCAGAGCAGGGGAGGGACAAAGACCAGCCAGCTTCAGAACCTGACTTTGTGCTGCACAGCTAAAACTTTGAGCACTGAATTACTTAAACCAGAAAAATGGTATTTAAAACAGAGAGAATTTAATCTAGGGAATTGTTGTAGGTGGTTTCAGAAACGAGGTCAAACAGGGTATTGATGAAACTACCCAGAGTTATCAACAGCAGACAAGTGTTTCCATCCACAGGACAAAGAGACAGGGAGCAGGTGATGGGGCCATAGGAACATCAGAGGAGATGTGGCCTCTGTTAGAGACCCTCTCCCCTACCCTGCAGAGAGGAGGAGGAGAAGCCATCCAGCTTTGCTCTTGCTCCTGCCTGGTCCACAGCAAGAGCCTCATGGGCATGACCCAGTGGGCGTCCAGCTGATTGAGATCTGAGGAAGTCTGCTGAAGCCTAGAGCTCTGGTCAGACAGAGCAAAGCAAGAGAATACAAGAAAGTTGAGTGGATCTGCCTGGGAAAACTGTTTAACTCTGAAATGGGATGATAGATCCTACTTAACAGAGACGAGGATTCTAAGAGTTGCTTTTATGAAGTGCCTGCAGATACTAATAGCCCAGGATCACCTCCCCTTTCCTTGGGGACATCTGCAGTTAAGACAAATGGTACAAGTTGGATCTATCATGTGTAGAACACAAATGTCCTAATGCTATAATTGGGTAAATGAGGTGAAAGCTATGTTGATTAGTATGATGTAAGCACTCTAATTTGTATAAATAATCAACACATTGAAAATGGCATAAATG
>CAUYPK010120510.1:0-18507 GCA_963574355.1 Loris lydekkerianus
GCCTGTAGTCCCAGCTGCTCGCGAGGCTGAGGCAGAAGAATCGCAGAAGCCCAAGAGCTGGAGGTTGCTGTGGGTCCTGTGACTTCACGGCACTCCACCGAGGGTGGTAAAGTGAGACTCTGTCTCTACAAAAAAAAAAAAGAATCCCCCCAAATAAAGTCTCATATGTGCAGTTAAATAATTTTTAACAAGGATGTCAAGACCATTCAATAAGAAAAGGACAGGCATTTTAACTATTTCTAAGCATACAATTAAGTGGCATTAATTACATTCATAATGTACTGGCCTTGATGGCTTCATTGGTAAACTGTACTAAATATTTAGGGAAAAAAAAAACAACTGGAGGAAATACCAACTCATTCTATGATGCCAGCATTGCCCTGATACCAAAGTCAAAGATACTGTCAGAAAAATGTAAATCAGTGTCTCCTGTGAACACTGATGCAAAAATCCTCAACAAAATCAGCAGCACACTAAAAGGATTATACATCATAACCAAATGTATGTGATTTATTCTTGGAATGCAAGATGGTTCAATATAAACAATAATAATAACGATAATAATAATATACAACGTGCACAAAATTAAAGAAAAACACATGATCATTTCAATTGGTGTGGGAAAAAACATCTGAGAAAATTCAACACTGTCTTATGATTAAAAACACTCAGAAAGCCAGAAATTAGCCAGATGCAGTGATTTATACGTATAATCTCAGCACTTTGTGAGGCTGAGGTGGAGAATCACTTAAGCTCAGGAGTTAAAAAACCAGCCTAGACAAAACAGCAAGACAACTTCTCTACAAAATATTGTAAAAATTACCCTGCATGGTGGGTGGCATGCAGCTGTAGTTACAGCTACTTGAGAGGCTAAGGTGGGAGGATCACTTGAGCCAGAAATTTGAGGCTGTAGTGACCTAGGATTGCACCACTGAGCTTCAGCCCAGGCAACAGAATGAGACACTGCCTCTAAAAAAATAATTTAAAAAGAAGGAAAAGCAAACTATCTCAACAAAATAAAGGCCATTTATGAAAAACCCACAGGAAACATACTCAGCAATGAAAGAGTAAAAGCACCCTTTTAAAATCAGGAACAAGTCAAGAATGTCCTCAATAAATCAATATGCCCACAATAAATCTATCCTAAAGGTTCTAAATGTTACTGCTAAAATTATGGGTGGCCCAGGTGATTGGCACATGCCTGTCATCCTAGCTTCTCAAGGAGACTGAGGAAGGAATATTGCTTGAGCTCAGGAGTTAAAGATTGCAGTGAACTATGGGCATGCCACTATACTCCATTCCAGCCTCAGTGATAGAGACCTTGTTTCTAAAATTAATTAAATAATTAATTAAAAATAAATTTATAAAAAGTTGAAGCCAAACAGCTTGATTTCATGGCACTTTTCCAAAATGTTACTTGGCTGCCAGGCATCATGGTTCATGCCTGATGCCTGTAATCACTCTGGGAGGCTGAGGCTGAGGCAGGTGGATTACTTGACCTTAGGAAAAAACCAGCCAGGCATGGTGGTGCACACCTATACTCCCACCTACTTGGGAGGCTAAGGTAAGAGGATTGCTTAAGCCTAAGACTTTGAGGTTGCTGTAAGCTATGATGATGCCACAGCACTCTTCCTAAGGCAACAGAGTGAGACTCTGTTTCAAAAAAAAAAAAAAAAAAAGGTACTTGGCTGTAATCCTACCACTCTGGGAGGCTGATGCAGGTGGATAGCTTGAGCTCATGAGTTCGAGACCAGCCTGAGCAAAAATTGAGACCCTCCCCCGCATCTCTACTAAAAATAGAAAAAACTGAGGCAAGAGGATCACTTGAGCCTAAGAGTTGGAGGTTGTGAGATATGTGCTATGAGTGCTGTGAGATTTGATACCATAGCATTCTACCCAGGGCAACAGCTTGAGACTCCATCTCCAAAAACAAATAAAATCGGGAGGCTGAGGCAAAAGAATTGCTTAAGCCCAAGAGCTGGAGGCTGCTGTGAGCTGTGATGCCACAGCATGCTACCAAGGGCAACAAAGTGAGACTCTGTCTCAAAAAAAAAAAAAAAGAAGAAGAAGAAGTTACTCCGTACCAGAAACCAGAGGTACAAAGATGGTGGTTCAACTCTCCTCACAGTCTTGGCGAAGCTGTCTCACTTGACCTAATCACAAGGGAACAAAGACAGAGTCCTCTAGCGTAACCATTAACTGTGCCTTAGGCATGTCAAGGAAGGTGGAATGAGTAAACTTGGCTAAAAGGTGTAGGAGTTTGCCAAGCAAACAGACAGGAGGGGTCTGGAGTTCTTGTTGGTGCAGAGGGAGTCAGGCTGACCACAGAGATCCTTGAATATCAGGCCCATTAACACCCAGATACGATATCTTCAACTTTCATTATGCATTTAAATTAGTTGGGGAACTTTTGAAAAAATCCCTGATGATGGGGCCCATACCTAAAAAATCTGATTCAATTGACTGTGGGTGGCATCCTGGCAACAGTGTTTGTTTAACGGTCCCCCAGGTGATTACCATTTCTGGGTCAGTGGGTTAAGAGCCAACATGTTGATCTCAGCGTAGAAACAGAGACTCGGGTGGTGCCTGTGGCTCAAAGGAGTAAGGCTGTCGGCCCCATATACCGGAGGTGGCCGGTTCAAACCCAGTCCCGGCCAAAAAAACTGCGCAAAAAAAAAAAAAAAGAAAGAAAGAAAGAAAGATACAGAGACTCATGCTCCAGCCAGGGATCAGAAGGCTACCCTTTCCAGCTCTGACTGTCCCAAAGGCCTCTTCCCACACAGGGGACACCATGGCTTCCTAGCTGTGATGGCCTGGGGCTCCCTGCGATCTCCATAGCCCCAAAGGAGGGCAGCCCACACCCTCAGCGCCAGAGCCTTGCTCTGCTGCTGCTTTCTACTCCCACAGCTTAAAATGTCAAGCCTGGAACATGGGCCCCCATGCGGATGGTGAAGAAAGGAGGCAGAGAGGGCATAAATCATCTAAAATAGCAGATGGCAGGCTGGGTGCAGTGGTCATGACTGTAATTCTAGCACTCTGGGAGGCTGAGGCTGGTGGATTACTCGAGCTCAGGAATTCAAGACCAGCCTGAGCAAGAGTGAGACCCCCCATCTCTAAAACTAGCTGGGCATTATGGTAGGCGCCTGTGGTCCCAGCTACTTGGGAGGATGAGGCAAGAGAATCACTCAAGCCCAAGAGGTTGAGGTTGCTGTGATCTATGATGCCACAGCACTATACCCAGGGCAACAGAGTGAGACTGAGTCTTAAAAAAAGAAAGAAAAAAGAAAAGAAAATATAACACTGACTTTGTTTTGTAAACGATACCCCTGGTGGTCTAGGGGTTGGGGGGGGGGGGAGAAAGAAGAAATTAAAAAAAAAAAAAAAGATGATTGTATTGTCCCACAGGACATCAGCCAGTTTTGTATTCATTTCAACCTTTACTGGACTAAAACACATATTTCCATTCCTTAAATCTGGCTTTGAACCAACTTCACCATTGTACTAGTTCTTTCATTAATTAAATGAGTTAAATAAAAGCTTTATTCATTCTGTATCTGTATAAGAATCCTATTTTTAACTTTTAAAAATTGTAGTTAAGACAGGTATCATCCTGTATTTAAAATAAAACTTTGGGGTGGTGCCTGCGGCTCAGTGAGTAGGGCACTGGCCCCATATACCGAGGGTGGCAGGTTCAAACCAGGCCCCAGCCAAACTGCAACAAAAAAATAGCTGGGTGTTGTGGCGGGCGCCTGTAGTACCAGCTACTTGGGAGGCTGAGGCAAGAGAATCACTTAAGCCCAGGAGCTGGAGGTTGCTGTGAGCTGTGATGCCACGGCATTCTACGGAAGGCGACAAAGTGAGACTCCGTCTCTAAAAAAAATAATAATAAATTAAATAAAACTTTGAGAGTACTGAATTGTTTTTTTCTGGAGAGCATTTAAATTTTGTACACATAATACATAGTGTGCCAAAAAATGTATACACACTTTAAGAAAAGAAAAAGTTATATTAAATGGTAATAGTCAAGTCACATTTGACTTGTATAATTACAAGAGGTACTCGGCGTGCCTTGTATTCATCTTTTATTATTGGTATATATCAAGTATTACAATTTTAATACATTTTTCTCACTCTTAAACATTTTTTGGCACCTTCTGTATTAATATGAACATTGCATTCCCTGAGCAACCAGCCAGGAATGAAGAGAGGAACCCAGCCTTACCTGAGGCAGAACTTTTGGTCTGATGCAATTAGTAATCCTTTCTAAAAAAGTAACCTGCATTACTGACACACAGCTTCGGCTCAGGTCTTAATGAGATCAAAATTCCTTCTGGCCAGGCATGGTGGCTGGATTACACCTGTAATCCCAGCACTTTGGGTTGCCAAGGCAGGAGGATCGCTTCAGGCCAGGCGTTTGGAGACCATCCTGCGCAACACAGCAAGACTATATCTCTACAAAAAGTTTTTAAAGAACTCCTTCTAAGGAATGAAGCTTACAGATCTGAGTGACCAGCCCAACCATCTTTAAAATGGACTCTATTTTACTCCTATAAATGCCTCTACCAAGAGAGGATAACAGTCATGTGCTACGTAACAATGTTTTGGCCAAGAACAGACCCTCTGTCAGTGGTTCCGTAAGATTATAACACTGTATTTTCATTGTACCTTTTCAAATACTTACCACCGCCTACAGTACTCAGTACAGTAACGTGCTGTGCAGGTCTGCAGCCCAGAAGCAGGAGGCTGTACCATGTGTCCTGGGTGTGTAGCAGGCTACACCATCTAGGTTTGTATTAAGTACACCATGATGTACACGATGACAAAGTCACCTTAACACAATATTTCTTACAATGTAGCCCTATCATAAAGTGACACGTGACTGTACTTCAACTGGTTTGTGCAGGAGCCTCTCCCTTTACTGCAAGTTCGATACAAAACTTTGATTCAGCTTGCCATTGATTTGTCTTACAAGTAGCCTTAACACATATAATCATGTAGGGCAGTGGGGATATCAGAGAGCACTACAGACACAGTCATACCAACAGCTTCATCTTTGTTCCTGGACCACAAATAGAGAAGGGATGATGCTCTGCAGCTGGCATGGGCTCAACAAAACCATGTTCTGCTTCCTCAGGGGCAAGTTAATAAAAGGTGAAAGCGGCGGAGGTCTACAGTCAGCGTCTCTGGGCGTCAGTGTGGCACACGTCTGAGGATGGTCTTGAGGACCAGATAGAGAAGAGGGAGGTGGTCCTTCAGGTGCTGGGTTCAGTGTCATGCAAGCAAATATCTCTATCAAGAGAACACCCATCCTCAAGGAGATCAATGTCAGCAGGAGGTCTGAGGGCACAGCCTGGGATTTTTTTACACTGACTTCAGCGTAGACATAAATGAGGTGTGTATCAAATGTGTGAATGACGTGAATGTAACTGATACTCAGATGTTAGTAAAGATCCCTAAATAGCCCAACAGGCTGGAATGACGAAATGTAACAGCATAATGTGAAGACCTGCTCTCAAGTTAAATAAATCAACTTTGTAAGTGCAGGATGGCAATGGCCATATGTGTGCCTGCATGTGTGAAAAGGTCACAGAGTTTAGTTGAGAGCAAGCGCCCTGTGAATCCACTGTGAGATGGAGGCTGCCAACAGTTTTCCAGGGAACACACCTGGAATGAGAGAGATGAGGGCTCTTCTTCACCTATCCTGTCAGACAGAAGCAGGAGGGCTCCACACAGCTCTCAGCACAGAGAAACCCAGAGTCTTCAGTAGAAGGGCGGGAAACAGAACCTCAGAAGGAACTGCGGAAGGGACTAAGGATGGACAGCCTGGAGGAAAGAAACCAGGGGGTCACAATGGCTGTGTTTAAATGTAAAGAAGATGGCGAGTCATGGGGGACTCTGAGGACGCAACTCTGTGGCAGTTACAGACAGGCTGACTGCTGCGCATTGACAGGAAGACCATTCCAGAAGTTCCCACAGTTGCAGTGAGTGGACCTGTGAGACAGCGAGGTGTATAAGGGGAAAGTGGATGTCAGGTTGGGACAAGAGAGGGGAGTCGCCCATCAGAAGAGGCTGGACCAGGTCTTCAAGTTCCTGCCCACATCAGTTTTACACACACACACATCCTGACCACCCCCTTACACACACACACACACACACATCCTGACCACCCCCTTACACACACACACACACACACACACACACACATCCTGACCACCCCCTTATACACACACACACACACACACATCCTGACCACCCCCTTACACACACACATACACACACACACACATCCTGACTACCCCCTTCAGAGCAGAGGGCTGTCCCGTGCAGGACTTGCTGGCAGGACTGGGTCTGCCCTATAACCACACAGAGAGCAGGGAAGCCGACGTCCCGCTGGGCAGAACAGGGCTTCCTCTAGCAGATGGGCTTGGTCACCGCACCTCCGGAGTTAAAGCTTAAGCTTCCCTTTGGTTATGGGTTTCCCAGCAGGGCATTTTCTTAGGTAACATCTGGCACTGACATTCCCCTCTTTGCCCCAAAGGGCCTCTCTCCTTCATCACCACCCTTCCTGGTGGGAGGGGGAACGTGGGCCAAGCAGGAAGCCTTCACAAAGGCTGGCACCAACCTTCCCTCTGTTGGCAGGGGTCAGTTCTGTCTGGGCTAAGGCTCAGACTGTTTGGAGTCTGGCAAAGGGACCAGAAATGAGCCCCAAATAATCTGAAGGCAGCAAATGGCAGTTTTGTGGACACTAACTATTTTAGTTAAACTTTGAATATCTCAGAGAGTGTAAGAGTTCATCACACCCAGTGGTTTTCAAATTTTTCTGCACCTTAAAACCCCCAGGGAGCCTTAAAAACAATTCCAACGCCCAGTCCACACCCCATCTGGACCAATTACAACTGACTGTTTGGGACCCAGGCACCCATGTTTGTTTACAACTCACACAGTGGTTCCTGTGCGCAACCACACCTGAGAACCAGTGATCACTCCCAGGGAGTCTCAAACTTGAAGTGCAAATGCATCACCTGAGGACTACCTGCTAAAATGGAGATTCTGGGTCAGTAGGTCTGAGGTGAGACTAAACATTTTACAAGCTCCCAATCCGTGGACTACCCTCTGAGCAGTGAGACTCCAGCCTATTGATTAGTTCAACTCAGGTTAACTAGCTGGACTGATTTTCCAGAGGGGTTACAGGAAGCCTGGGCTTACTCAACCACTGAGCTAAAGAGCAATTTGCCATGTTCTATGACACAAGCTTGGGTCCTCATCAAGGAGCATTCCTTGCCTTTTGAGCTGCAGCCATCACTTGCTGTTCATAGATGTCGAGGTTCTGGTTCATTAACTCCAAGGCCTGCTTGCGGTTGGTGAGAGCTAGCGGGTCTGGACTCAAGATCGACTGATGCTCCAACACAGCAGCCGTGTAATACTCGGCCTCGTGATGTCCAGCCGCACAGTGCTCCCTGGCGTGGACTCCCAGGGCAACCACGTAGCAGCCGCAGAGGAAAAGAGCAAGCTTATTGCTGGCTCCAGACATAGTGCAGACCATAAATCTGGAATGTAATGGGGCAAGGGGAAAACAGCTGAATAAAGAATCCTGCCAAGAATTTAACTTTCACAGCTGTGATTTATTAATCCCAGCAATTAAACTCACCCGCAGTGATACTGCAGCTCAAAGAGTTTGTTTCATGTTCCTAATAAAAGAGTATGTGTTTCTCTCCAAACACGTAGCAAGCTACATTTAAAATGGCTCACTGTGTTAAGAGTCTGATTTTAGAACATCTCCAAAACAGTCTCAGTGTTTGCCATGATTTTCTTACCCAGTATTCAGCAAAGCTTTAGTATGTCACTACTCATTTTTCTAATTGTGTGCTGAAGTTTTAAGCAATAGTAATTATTCTGATTATGTGACACAATTCTGTGATATATTTCGTTTTCCACCCCCTACCCGCTATACACACAAACACACTGCCGGCCAGCCATCTGTACCAGCTACAATGGTCATGGGACAGCTCAGCTTTCCTTGCCATAAAAAAACAGATGGATTAAAATTCTCCCTGCATTTCTCCGGTTAGTAACAAATATAATGGATAATGGTGTCTTTATTCAGCAAAACATTCTTTATTTGGTGCCAAGAAACTGCTGACTTCTACTTAAATGCCAATATCTACTTCCCATTATAGACAGGCGAAGTCTCTCAGAGCACAGATTTCTCCCTTCTTTTTTGAACTTGAGAATTATCATTGCCCATCATCACTTTCTCATTCTTGGTCTCTGTGACTCCAAAACTTTTCCTCAAAAGCATACTCGTTTGGAAATAAAGTGCTTTTTGCAGTGATAAAACACAATTTTCTAGAAAATAAACTAGAATTTTCTAGAAAATAAATTTAGCTTTGTAATTCTTACCATAAAAGACTAGAAGTAGGAACGGCGCCTGTGGCTCAAAGGAGTAGGGCGCAGGCCCCATATGCCGGAGGTGGTGAGTTCAAACCCAGCCTCAGCCAAAAACTGCAAAAAAAGACTAGAAGTAAATGACGCTTCTGTGTGTCTTCCTACCCTCCAAGGATAGGAATGTTTATTTCTAAAAGTTGTCTTAACTACAGTGTTTTAGAACGAATAGTCCGATTCCATTTTGAAAGTCAACCTGGCCTCCCAGCTAAAGCCTGAGCCCCGGCATATGGATTTACCAGGTGGTGTGCCAAGGTCAGGCTACCTGCCTGTGGAGATGTGCTGGGGCTGCCCAGCTGCCCAGAATCAGAATTAAATGCCAAGATAACAAAGACAAGTCAAGGAATCGCACTGCTGCCCTTTAAAAAGTAAACAACATCCTGTCCAAGTCTCAACTCCTAACTCCTGTGTTAGCATTTCAAAACCAAAATCCCCAGGCTGCAAATTTCTTTTTATTTTTTTTTGCCAAAAGTTCCAGAAACAAACCATCACTATTTTTAGTAATAAAATAAGGACTAGGGATCCTCAGTTAGAATCCTGGCAAAATTAAATACTTCTGAGAACCTCCCACTCCAACCTTGCCCCATCTCAAACTGTTACTTCTTTTCCCAGAAAATAAATGTACCATCCAAACACCAAACCCCAGAATTTGTTGCCATTCATCTTAGACACTGTAAACAATGTTTTAAGATAAGAACAATGAGCCTTTGGGCGAGCAGTCATGAGTTTTTGCATAGAAACAAAAGTATAATTGATAAGCTTTCTTATCTCAATTTTGCCTCTGAAGACAGTGAAGGAATAATTTTAAATGTCTCAAAAATTTACTTTCCATTTCATCTCTGGTTTCACAATGATGGTAATAGGCAGTAGTCTTGGGGGAGAACTTTCATCTTCAAAGTCATATTGACAATATATTCTACAATATTTCCAGGGTAGAAGGCAATATTTCCTGACCTGCCTAAGAGATACGAAAACTGAGGCCACAAAGAGACCAGTCCCAGTGGAGGCAGGTCAGGAGCACCTGGGGTCAAAAGTGGCACTCACAGTATGCCCCTTTCTCAACTGAGAGCTCTGCACCACTGATTTGGTGACACAGAAATTTGTTTAAGTGTAAGGGCAAGTCCAGCAAAACAAAGAACCCGCAGAACCTGCAAGATATCACATTTCTTTCTATTTTGGAAAATAAAATATATTTTACAAAAGAACCCTGGTAGGAGCGCTCTCAGTAGCAATCATTTCCTTGTGAACAAAGGTAGGTTGATAATAACAGGTTATGCAGATTTCACCAGGTATTCCTGCTAAAAAGAACCAAGCTTAATGCGGTAAGAGAGAATGAATAATTACAATAAAAACAGGTATAGTTAGCGGGTTCTACATCCACAGATTCAACCAACCTCGGATTAAAAATATTCAAGGAAAAAAAGCCCAATAAAAATAACAATATGGTAACACAAAACAAGACAAATTAAAAAATGCAGTATAACAACTATTTGCATTGTATTAGGTTATTATAAGCAAGCCAGAGCTGATTTAAAGTAGTCAGGAGGATATGCATACATTATATGCAAATATTATACCACTTTATAAGAGGGACTTAAACATCTGACAGGTCTGGTATCCACAGAGGTCCTGGTACCAATTCCCCAGGGACACTTAGGGATGACCATATAATAGTTTGCCCTCCAGGAGTGGTGAAACAGGAGACAGTGTAAACAAGGTAGAAAATCCTGGTTTAAACCAAGTTAGCACACAGTGGTTTTCCCTATTTGGCATCACACATTCCATCTCAGGAAAAACCCACAGGGTCCTAAGCAAGGACTTGACTTTGAAGGCTCAGCAAGCACCAGAAAGGGTGCTTGGTTTTAAAACGGCAGGAATGGAGAAGTCAAGGCATCCCCTAGACACTTTCCAGTGGTTCCCAGGTGCTGGCCCATGAGAACACGCACGCGCAGACTGGGGTGTGGGACTCCCTGGGAACAGGGGGCTCTGGGAGTCCTGTGCTTCTTCAAAATCCAGCAACTGACCCACCTTTAGAGCTGGTCAGGACCTGGACTACACTGAAAATGGTGACTAGAGTTTATGTGTGCCTCGTGTGACAAGGTGGCAAAGTATTCCTTCTCACTGAAGAGTGTCCGACATAGGAGACTAAATTGCAGGAAGGGCCTGGTGTGAATGCACAGCTGGTGCAACAACCTCTGAGGCCATGCTGTGCCCTCTGAGATTGGGGCTCTGGCCTGTGAGGTGCCCTGAACCCCACTTTGCAGGCAACAGCAAAGGCAGGAGGGCACTCACTTTGGACAGCTGTGCCACACTGGGCTCTGAGCCAGTCCCAAGTGTAGGCATCACGGAGAAAGCAGAGGACCAGATGGGCCTTCCCTCGGGGGGCTCGTGCTCCGGATATATGAGGAGACCGACTATGTCAGATAGTAAGAGTGCCAGGAGAAATGAAAGCAGTGACGGGTGGTGATGGGGCGAGTTGAGATAGTGTGCTCAGGGAAAGCTTCACTCAGAAGATATCTGAGAAAGACCTGAAGAGGAGGAGAGGAAGCCATGAAAGCATGCGAGGGGAGAGTGGAGCAGGCAGGGGGCCGGAGCCAAGGGCACAAGGGGAAAGTGGCAGCAGAGAGAATCACAGAAAGAGAAATGACAGGGGCCTGCCCAGAGGCCTCCTAACTTGTACCTTCATTTACCCCATTCTGGTCTCGTAAGAGCAGCCAGTGTGGTCCAGGGAAAGCCTGAGTCAATCAGGGCACTCCCCTGAAAATCCTCCAGTGACTCCCCATTTTGTGCAGAGTAAAAGCCCAAGTCCTTTCAATGTGCCAATGGGACACATCCAGGAGACAGGAAATAACTGATGAGGTGGGGAAAGAAGCCGGAGGGGCATCTTTAAGCAGGATCCTGACCTCCCAATGGCCCTACAGATCTGCTCGGCATTTCATAAGGAAAAACATGCCCCCAACACCAGTCCTGACCAGGAAAGTTCTTTCAGTCTAAGAAGAAAAGAAATCGAAGTCTAAATTACATGGAAATCTATTTTGTAGAAATTTGGTAACATGTCAATCATTAGATATTTTTACACACCCGGGATTTTTTCCCCCACCTTGCTAAATGATTCATCTTGATAATTAGCTGTGTTTCCTTCCTAGCCATGCTATTACAGTAGCGTCTTTTGCAACAAAATGAAAGGATTATTATTAAGGCATTCTTAATAAGACAATTTCAGAGGCGGGTATATATATTTAAAACATTTATATATAGACCTACTGATCTTTTTAATAAAAGAACTTGTCACTCTCTTCTTGTCAGCGAGAATAACAGTCCCATGGTAGGGAAAGGAGACAGGAGAAGTTGGCAGAGGAAATGTCACATCCTGTGGAACAAAGCCCGAGGGACCTGCTAAGTCATTAGGAATCCGCATAGTATACATTTCTATGTATAGCTGACAGAATGCCAAGAAAAACATTGTAAAGTTCAAATAGTTTTAAAACTATTCTCATCAATTTTGTGATTTCCTTGTTTAAATTGTTTTATGTAAGGAGGAGAAATAACGTCTATTTCTACTTCATTTACATAATGCGAATGTAAAGAGATCATTAGAGACATTTTCTCTCCCAGAAAGTCTCATAGCTGCTTCTTGTTTGCTTCCTGTCTCATCTGAGAGTGCCAGTCATTAACTTGTCCAGGCTCGGCCCCTAGAAAAAGAAGCTCCACAAGGGTTTTAGCTTTGGCAGCTTTGTTCAAACCCTCCCACCAGCAAGACTTTTGACATCTGGGTTGGAAAGGTCAAGAGTAAATGCGTGTGAGTGGCAACTGATGATTCAAGCCTGCACCCACAAGGAACAGTGAATAAATTAGCAAGTTAAGGAGTCCTTTGAGTGGGGGTGGCAGATTGTGATTTCACTCGTTATAAAATTCCAGCTCTCATCTTCAAAAAAGAGAATGAATTATAAACAAAAGGGGGCATTTGTACTGTGCCTGTAATTAGAGCCAATTTCTGCTCCATTGACTACAATAATTTATCCTAGGAACTAAATGTGCAAAGTTGATGCTTTAACCTACATATACCATCTTTCTTTTCCTCAAATGGAAAATTATCTTCACTGTTTAAGTCAAATAAAACCTCTTCCTAAAATGCCCATGTTTTTAATGTAAGAAGGTTTTTTCTTGTGCGTGGTATTTGGATAAAGTCTTAGTCTATTTCACTTTGTTCAGACAAAGGAATCTACAGGTTTGCTACTGCCACCCTGTGGCCACGTTGAAGATCACTAATCCAAGTGAGTACATTCGTGATCTTGTGTCACAATGTCACAGTGATTCTTACAGTAAATGGATATCTTTGTCCCCTTCCTTTCCTTTCCCTTTTCACTTCTAATACTTTATATATTTCTTTTACAGTAAAAAAATAAAGCATTTGATTTTCCAAAATCTGAGTTTCAAGAAACTTGTTTTTTATTCACCATACTCCCACAACCATGGCATTTTTCATATTCACAAGTTCTAAATTTACTGCAATTTCATATGATGGGACTGAATGTAAAAAGTGATGGATGTCTATCCCCACTGTGCCAAACAGCCTCTGCAGGGAAAAACAGGGCTGGGTTAAGGGATCTATAGGAACAACATTTTATATCAATGGCACATTGAATTTTACCTACAACGTAAACCATTTTAATACCCACTATTATTTTTTTTTTTATCTTTTTGCCACATAAAGTAGTGGAAGCTGACAGTAAAATTCTACTTTTAGGGTGCAGGAAAACTCTAGGGCTGATTAGTGGTGTGTGTAGGACTGGAAGCCAGTCCTCTTAGGACATGTTAAGAACTGGGAGAATTCATTGGTCAAACATTCAAAGACCACTGGGGAGTCCTCAGTGTAGCTAAAGGAGAAAGAAACAGACATTCCAAAGTAGCACTCCCAGGGGAGATTCTGGGTAGTTAGATCTGAGCCGTGGTTCTCAAATGTAAGCATGCCCTCAGAATTAACTGGAAGGCTTGATTCCCTGGACCCCAGACCGAGTTTTGATGCCGTAGGACTGGGATAGTAACTAATAATTGGCATTTCTAACAAATTCCCAGGTAATGCTGATATTCCTGGTCTGGGTCCTTGGAGGACCACTGGACTAGATACACAAAGTCATATGTATCTTACATCTTGACTCCTGCCTTTCTCTGGCATTAAAGCAGGATATAAGTCAGAGACTTCACCTTTATTTCCCAGGTGTTTCTCCAACAGGGCTGATAGAATTTGGGCAGACTACAAAACGTTTCTACCATATTTAGTGAAAAAAAGAAGCAAAGGAAGTTTTAAGCACTAAAACTAGAGGAAAAAGCTTCCTCAAAACCATTTGATCCAGGACAGTCAGAGGACTCAGTGTATGTTTTAACCATGACAGGGACTCCACTGAAGAACCAAGCTGGTACTGGTTTTCACTTGCTTAACAAAAGTTCCTGATTTAAAAAAACAAACAAAAACAAAATAGCTACAATATATAAGACTAGATAAGCTGAAAAATCTTCCAACCATATTCTGCAAAAATGTAACAGATTATTCCCAAATGCACATCTGAGTTTGCAGGAAAGTTAAGGAAAATCCTAGGAGGTCGAAAATGAATTGTGAGAAAGTCTTAAACTATTGATCAGAAACCTCAACCAGGAAGGAAAATACACATAGAAAAGGTATTTCCACAATCAGTCAGTCATGGGAGAGAAGAATGGTGAGGGGCCCTTCTAGCTACTCTGCTCTTCTGGAATGTATATGACTTCCAAAAGCCATTACTAAATTCTCTGAAATGAGCTTTAATGGGTTTTAGCAAGGCATTTGTTGTTGTTGTTGTTGTTGTTGTTGTTGTTTTTTGAGACAAAGTCTCACTTTGACACCCTTGGTAGAGTGCTGTGGCATCATAGCTCACAACAACCTCAAACTCTTGGGCTCAAGTGATCCTCTTGCCTCAGCCTCCCCAGTAGCTGGAGCTATGGTGCCCACCACAATGCCAGGCTATTTTTTGGAGACAGGGTCTCGCTCTTGCTCTGGCTGGTCTCAAACTCCTGAGCTCAAGGGATCCACCCACCCCGGCCTCCCCGAATGCTAGGATTACAGGTGTGAAAGGCCACTGTACCCAGCCTTAACAAGGCATTATTTTAAAGAGCCTTTGGGAAATTTCTCCTCCATTTCCTGTTGCACTACCTTAAACTCATCAGAAGAACCAGCTTCTAGATAATGTGGACCTGAGTGCTAGACAGTCAGGAGGAAAGGAGCCAGTACATAGAAAATACAATGTCCTAGAACCACATGTCAACATTTTCCTGGATGATGTGCTAGGAATATGGACAATGTAAAGTTCCTTTGTTAAATTTATAGTGGATAGAAGTGTATCTCAGGCACGACCTCTGTAAGTGTACAGTGGATGCAGCATCACTACTTCAAGACCCGTCATCCTTGTACTCTTATCTGCCATCACTCAGGAGTGAAAAATGGAGATGATGATACCCAGGATGTAGTCAGTGGAGAATGATAGAATCAGGTATACCCACCCAAATGGACCTGCCCTGCCCGGGTGGGACTGACCCGCCTAGGCAGGGTCAGGTTCACGATCCACCCAGGCAAGGTCAGACTCATGTCCCTCCCAGGAAATAGGAATGCTGGCAATTGCTGCCCTCCCTGACCCTTTAAGTCCCCATCTGTCATAACCCACATGTGGAATTCCTTTCCTGATTTCATTCCACCTGCATCCAGGTGGAATAAGAGCCACATCGACCACATACACTGGGCCTCTGTTTTCCTTTTGTCTCTTACCTTGGAATAATCTTCTACCTTTGGTATGTAACCTCTCAGAGGACAGCCAGGGAACTATGTTCCTCAAATCAAAAGAATAATCCCTAATAGGATAGTCTAGAAACACTGAGACTGAATGATAACATGAATTGTAAGAAATAAAAAAAAAAAAAAAAAAAAAAGTGGGCTCAGCACCTGTGGCTCAAGCAGCTAAGGCGCCAGCCACATACACGTGAGCTGGCGGGTTCAAATCCAGCCCAGGCCTGCCAAACAACAATGACGGCTGCAACCAAAAAATAGACGTTGTGGCAGGCGCCTGTGGTCCCAGCTACTTGGGAGGCGGAGGCAGAAGACTCACTTTAGCCCAGCAGGTGGAGGTTGCTGTGAGATGCGATGCCATGGCACTCTAACCCAGGGGAATAGCTTGAGGCTCTGTCTCAAAAAAAAAAAAAAGTAAACCACAGCATTAGCAGTAACATTAGCAATAACACGCAGAAGGTCATCTTTCCACTTGCAAAGCCAAGAGATGTGCATTTGGGAGAGGCACAGTGTGGACACCAGGAGAGAAACAGGAAAAGAAGGCAAATGGGTCCTGATGCTGTCAGTTTCTGAGCACACGTGGAGGATGCTCACAAGATGCTCTTGACACGGTGGTGTGGTGACTCACAGCATGCTGTAGGTGGGCAGGTGTTTGGTTGGAAGGTAGAGCACAATTAAGAATGAAGGCCTCTTTGCCTACTTGCCCTGGCAATAGAGGTCCACTTTCTGTATATGGTGAAAATATCCTGCTGTGTAAACTTTCTTATTCTGTAAGCCTTTCTCTTCTTTAGAACTTTGTTCCATGCTTGCCTCACTCTTCAACCATGGCATGGTAGATGTGTAGAGAAATGGTTAATATCCTTGCTTCTCTTCCAAGAGGCATTAAGCAATTTTGTTTTCTTTTTCTTTGGTTAAGTCAATAATTACCTGAGGGCCTTTTTTTCTCTGGCAAGGGACCCAGGTCAGCCATAGCTACATTCTGGTTCTAACATAAGTCCCATTGCCCTGTGCCGACCACACTCACCATGGGGCCAACATCTGACTGGTTCCCCTAAGCCCCACAGCTTTACCTGGCATGCAGGTCTAAGGCCTCCAGAACTGGGTTCCTGCACGGAGGTGGGAGGATGAGGTTGGGTAGGGATGATTTCAGTCTTCCATGAGAGTTTTATTCCACCAGAGGCAAAAGTACTCTATTCCACTATGGTGAACATACCCTGCTCTGTAAACTTTCTTACTCTGTAAGCCTTTCTCTTCCTCAGGGAACTTTGTTCCACAATTGCCTCACTCTCCTTCAACCACAGAATGGTAGATGTGTAGAGAAATGACTAATATTCTTGCTTCTCTTCCTGGAGGCATTAATCAATTTTGTTTTCTTCTGCTTTGGTTAAATCAATAATAACTTGTGTGCTTTTCTTCCTCTAGCAAAGGTCCCTGCTGCTTTTGCCCAGAGGTAAAAGCAGAAGAGGCTAGTCTAACTTCTTTTTGGACTTGTTCTTAGCCAAAAGACCAAGAAGCGATCTAGCTTCCTTTGGGGAAGCAATTACTTGTAAACTAGAAAGGGATGGATATCCAGAACCAAGACTTCTCACAAACCTATTCCATCCAAAGCCCACACTATTATCATGCCACCATACTCAAAATAATGGGGGAAAAGGTCGATTGAATGAGTGATACCAGGATGAATAATAATTTGGAAATAACTTTAAATACCTTAGGCCATACACAAAAGTAAATTCAAAATCATCTGAATGTTAGGAAAACTAGCATAAATTAGAACTAGTTAAAATTTGAAGCAGTTAAAAACAGATTGACAAATTAAAATTTATATGCCAAATTAGTTTTCCATGCAAGAAGAGGGCGATAACCCTTAGGTGAGGAAATCACAGCCTTTTTTTTTTTTTTTTTTGTAGAGACAGAGTCTCACTTTTTTGCATTTGTGCCGTGGCGTGACAGCTCACAGCAACCTCCAACTCCCGGGCTTAGGCTATTCTCTTTCCTCAGGCTCCAAAGCAGCTGGGACTACAGGAGCCCACCACAAGGCCTGGCTATTTTTTTGTTGCAGTTTGGCCGAGGCCGTGTTTGAACCCGCCACCCTCAGTATATGGGGCCGGCGCCCTACCCACTGGGCCACAGGCGCCGCCTTACATGCCAAATTAAAACACCAAGATAAAACTTATGAACAGACAATGAACAAGAACAGATTTTAACACGAAGAAAACAAATAATAAACAAACACTATGGAAGATTTTAAACTTATGTACAAAATGATTATACTATTCTGCTAGGGACAGTAGCTCACACCTGGCCACTCCGTCCTAACAACAAGTAAAAAGCTAAACAAACTGAAAAATCAACAATTCTTCCTAGGTATGTCAGAAAATTGAGGTCATTGGGCAAGATTCTGCCCCCATATTAGAGAGACAGGTGGATACATATAATCACAACTTAACCAGAGCAGAAACCCACAAGCAGAACCTCCATGGGAACCAGTACCTGGGCAGGAAAACTTAAAATGTAATGGATGAAGTGCTGAAGGCTCAGCAGGCAAGTCTAAGTTAAAAATTCCAGTCTCAGATGAGTGCACCCACCGTTTTGTGAGTTTTACCTCTAGGAGCTCTACCACGTTCTCACAAGAAAAATCTTCTCTTGCTTCTTGCAGAGGAAGGGAAAAAGCAATCAGAGTATTCTTTAGCAGGTCTGCCCTCAAAAGAAAGGATTTTACGCATTGGGGTAAAGAAAGGATTTTACCCAATGAGGTTTTATCAGAGCTCAACTGACCTGAGAGAAGGGAAACACCCAACTCTAGACTTCTCTAGTCATTCTGCTCCACCTGATCGGGGTGGGTGCTGAGAGGCACTTGTAAAGTTCAAGTCCAGAGGTATAAGCTCCCTAAAAGACTGAGATCTAATCCTAAGGCTATAGAACATGTTCCCTCCCACCACACTTCACCACCTCATCACTAAATGCCTCTTTACTGAAGTTTCTTTACCCAGTATATCTACCTTTTAACAAAAATTATAAGGCACACTAAAAAAGTAAAAAATATAGTATGAAGAAAATTAGAACCAGAATCAGATATGGCAGGGATGCTGGAATTATCAGACTCTAATTTATTTTTATTTATTTATTTTTTTTTGAAGTACAGTTTAATTTTTATTTTTTTATTATTTTTTAAATTTTATTTATTTATTTATTTTAATTGTTAAATCATAGCTGTGTACATTAGTGCAATCACCTGAACCCATTCTAAGATG
>CAUYPK010120519.1:0-26680 GCA_963574355.1 Loris lydekkerianus
GCCCACCCGGGCCCCACTCACGATCGCCCCCTGGAGGCCCAGCCTTGCCCCTCTCTCGGTCGCCCTCTGGAGGCCCAGCCTTGCCCCTCTCTCCTTTGCCCCCTGGAGGCCCAGCCTTGCCCCTCTCTCCGTCGCCCCCTGGAGGGCCAGCCTTGCCCCTCTCTCTGTCGCCCTCTGGAGCCCCAGCCTTGCCCCTCTCTCCATCGCCAGCAGGAACCTGCTCTTGACTTTTCCCTGGGGGGCTCCGCTTCCCTGGGGGTCATCCCAGGCCCATGGCTGGAATCCTGAGTTCAGCCTAGCCTGTGCTATTACCACGCCACCCTTCCTGCCACTCTGATGGGAGGCAGAGTCCTGATACTGCTAACTGGGCTCCTGACTCGTTCCTAAGCGGAAGGTCCCCTGTGGGCACTACTGTTCCTGAGTTCCTGCCTGGCAACCTGCCTTGGGCCCCAGCTCCTTCCTGGGAATAAAGATTTGCATTTCTCTTGCCAAGTTGCCACCTGAAATTGGAACGCTGCCCTAGGCCTAAGGTTTCTTTCTTTCTTTTTTTTTTTTTTTTCCTTTGAGGTAATTTTATTTACTGAGGTAGATTCAAGACAGAACGTTTGCTATTAGATCAACAGTGCTGCACCGAAGGAGGACAAACAGGAAAATTCATAAATTTACAATTCTCAGGGGCATTTTCTTGGTGAAGTCAAGTGCATTGGCTGACTTTGACCTTGTTCTCAGCTTGGCCCACTCACCAGCTTTGCCCACTCACCAGGCCCTCAAGACACCACACAGGGTCTGCACCAGGGCCTCCTTCCCCAGCACCCTCTATGCAAGCAGGGATGTACATGATGGTAAACTGATCTTCCCTCAATGGTTTGAACTCTAGGCCACTAGTTCCTAAGAGTGAGCACACAGATGTAAAAAGGAGGGAGAGGGAGGGACAGAATCAGTGACTTCCCCTAAAACATGCAGGAACCTGTTACCTCCTTGGTGCTTCATGGCTAAATTGGCTCCTATAGACCTGTATCCTTGAGTCTGGCAACAAGAAATTGGGGGGTGGGGGTAGAGGGGGTGGGTGGGCGGACAGACCCACAAGGATAGAATGAAGGTTAGGAGTTCAGTCAGGTTACCCAACAGTTTAGCTGGGGGGAAAAAAAAGGAAAAGAAAAAGAAAAAAAATTCATTTGGCAGCCCACAGTCCAAATAAAGAAAAAAAAAAGAAATTAAACAAGCTAAGCCCCTGGCTGAATTTTTTCTACCTACTGTATAAACATCCTAAGTGGAGAAAGAGGCCAGGCAGTGGACTGTAGGGCCATACAAGTCCTTCCGCTTTGCATGGCCCACTGGAGTTTGGCCACCAGAGGACAGACTCTTTGGAGCCAGCTTCCTGTCTGGATTTCCAAGTATCACCTGCCCCGTCACTAACTGCTTACTGGAAACATTTCTGTTTCTGTCTTAAGGACTCTCTCTCCTTCCCCTTGGCCAAGTGCTCTTCTGAGCTGCAAACAAAGATTGCTGTAAGCTTCGACTGCCTGGTAGATTCTTTTGTTAGCACTCACAGTATCATCAGCATGGATTTTCACCTCTGGGTAATTGGGTGAGTCTAGTACTATGTCCCAAGCCCTCTGGTTGCTGCCTAAGTAATTAGATATGCCCTAATTCTGTGACATGGCCGTGGAGTTACACAATTGGTGGGTTCTGGAAACATTCTATTTAAATCAATACTTCATAAATGAAATCCTCTTGTAAGTATTCTAGAGGAACTATTTCAAAGTATCCTATTCTGATTCCTTTATAAAAAGTAACTACCAATATGGTGCTATATGGGGTTAGACAACCAAGTTTGAGAACTCATCCTAGAAAAAGTGCTACATACCTCATCCCTGAATATTACTACGATCACCTGCAAAGTTCTCCCCTTGGGAAGCTATGCACTGACACCAGCACCTAGTTCACCCTTCAAAACATTTTTCCTAGGATGTCCCTCTATATAATTCTTGAACTTAATTGTGAGACATTGCACGATGACAGCTGTGATGGTCACTTCACAAAAAGCGTTCCAAACTTGCTTTGAAGGGTGGACTGGGTGCTAGCATCAGTGCATAGCTTCCCAAAGGAAGTACTTTGAAGGATGAGTTTGCAAACTCATATATTCATTACACAGGATGGCCGTAAAGTTCGTGTCCAATTTAGATAGTTGTAATTTTATGGCCATCCTGTGCATATAAGACTGGAGTCTATGGTTTGAGTCAAGCTCTTATAGTTTGTGATCTTGGACAAATAATTATATAGTTTTCCTGGGACTTTTTTTTTTTCCACCTGAGATATTATGAGAGTAATCTAGCAATTTTTAAGGCCCAATCTGTTATAATAATTTCTGATTCTTAACAGTTATAGTGTCACATGTATTATTTTGTATATTCTGACTTTCAGGTTAAAACTCCTCAAAATTAAGTATACTGGCATGAAGTTTCTATGTAGAGACTCTCTTAGCTTTTTTTTTTTTTTTTAAAAAAGATTGTCCTTAATGACCTGCAATTGTCATAATAGTTGCCAAGTGAGGTAAGCTTCACAGAAGGAGAGCTGCCTTACCTCCAGAGTGGTGCTCTTATTTTTGGAAATAACAGAAAGGAAGGAGGGCTCTTGTGAATGTGGAAAAACGGAACACCCAAACCACCTTGGAGAAGGTCAGAATCCTGTGCCGAATGGGGATGGTTGAGAGAAATTCTTCAGAGAAGCAGATACAGCTATCAGCTGAATCTTTTCTTCTGTAATTAATGGGAAGGCCCTGTATCTTTGTATTAGAACCTTTAATCTTAATGTTACTAAATGTTTTACAAACATGAATTAATTCAATTAAACTTCATGCCACTGCCTTGAGGCAGGTGCTTCCTCTTTGGGATATCACATCTTTACTTGCTACTGTACTATCCACAGGCATACATTAGTGCAGATTAGGGTAATTAACAATAACAGTAAAACCTTGAGTTTAGATAAAATTTTGGAACGGAAGGTATCAGGTACTTTACAAATACCAGATTTGTGTGATGAGGACTGAAGAGGAAGCTTGGCCAGCTAATTGCCAGTGATGAAGAGACAGAAATGTTGCACCCGTTTCAGGTTCCACTCCATGCTAAGGACACGTGCCCTTGAACAACTCTTTGTGAACTCTTTATGACTCAGTACCTACAGCATGCAAATGGGGGCAACAGTATTACTCACCTCCCTCCTTCGCAGAGATTTTGCAAGGAACCATGTTTGAGTTCTCAGATGAAAGAAGGAAATTAATACGTGATGGAACATGATTGCCATTTATCTTCACGCCATCTAAATGGGCCAGGCAAGTGAAGCATCAGCATCCCCACAGCCCTGGTGGAGAAACCGGTGCTGCCATTATTTCCATTCAACTCTGTTACAGACACTCAAAGAAGCTGAGAACTGTTCAGAGCAACAGACATGTTCCCCGGACAGACAAGAGAGAGCTGAGATACCAGATCAGCAAAGAGGTAGCTAATCATTTGTTCTCTCTGTTGCTTTCCCCTCCCCTGTTCTTATTTGAAATGAAGAATTCAAGAAGAAATGATTTTAGAGACAAAATCAGAGAATGAATGAAACTACTTCTCCTCTTGGGCATTTTTCTCAATTCTGTTGTCATTATATGTGAATAATGCATGGTCCCCAGAATGGGCTTATGTGCCAGCCCCTCTGTGGGCCTTTGCTGTCATCTTTGTCAGCAATGCTTTCCTTGTCCATCACTGTCTGTCTAGGCTAGGATAGAACTCCCTACCTTCACCAAGCCTTCCTGAACTAGCTGCCTACTTGGACTTCCTCTGTCATGCTGTGTAATTAGCATATGTTTTGGAGTTTATATTTTGGTGTTGGTCTTGTTTCCTAATAGACTTAACTCTGGTAGGGCATAATTCATTAAGCCTCTCCATCTATTACAGGTCTTCCTATACTTATGTTAATCAAATGGATGTTAAATGAATGAATGAATGGAACCTATCAAGGAAGCGTCAAGATTAGAATTCAGACCAACCCACATGCACCGTTCCCACCATGCTGTACCACCTTGTGAGCCACATGCCATGTAGAATAGAAGTATTGAACACACAAATTTTAAAAAGAGAGACTGATTAAAAGAATGGCTTTTCCAACAATGCTCCAAAGGGAAATAGAAGATTTACTTAGAGGGTTCAAGGAAGCTGTCTATATACATACAATATTACATCGGAAAGGCTGAGTCACTTTTGCAACTGCGCATGCAATGGTTCCTACATTAGAGCACAGGCTGATTGGGAAAAATAGGCATATTGATGGAGCTGAGTTTGCCTTCAATGTTGTCATCATTCATTAAGCCCAGACTCAGGGCTGGCATTGAAGGCCCCTGTGTATGGCCTTGATCTGTACTCCCGGCCACACCTGCTCCCCTCTTCCTCCTTCAGGCCCCCCTGCACGCAGTGCAGGCGATGGACTTATTCTGATGAAGGCTCTGTGTGTCTCTTTGTGCTGGATCTCTTGCTTCAAATGTTCTTCCCTGTGAACTCAGTCTCTAGGTCGCGGCATCTCCACCTCTTTTTTTTGGAGACAGAGTCTCACTTTGTCGCCCTTGGTAGAGTGCTGTGGCATCACAGCTCACAGCAACCTCCAGCTCTTGGGCTTAGGTGATTCTCTTGCCTCAGCGTCCTGAGTAGCTGGGACTACAGGCACCTGCCACAATATCCGGCTATTTTTTTGTTGCAGTTTGGTTGGAACTGGGTTTGAACCCACCACCCTCAGTATATGGGGCCGGCGCCCTACTCACTGAGCCACAGGCACTGCCCAGCATCTCCACCTCTTGAAGCCTTCTCTGTCTCTTTACCGAAACTTTCTGAATGCTTCCTCCCCGAAGAGGCTTTCCTGGTAAATAACTGCAATAGTCCTCAGAGCACTGTGGATGTAGAAGCGGTGTTAGTCTAGTAACGAGGATTGTGGATGAGGAGAACTCCTGGGTCCAAACGCTCACTCTGTCATTTACTAATTGTTTGAATTTAGCCACCTGTGCTTCCTTATCTGCTAAATGGAGATGACTAGAATAGTCTGACTGCAGAGACTCTTCTAAGACTTGTGTGCAATGGAGTGCACAAAATGCTTAGAACAGTGCCTCGTGTATGGCAGTACGCAGTAAACATCCTCTTTGCTCTCCCTCCGAATCTAGCCCCGTTTCTGGATCCTCTCACGTCTGTAGTCTGGCAGCCCTAACAGAGGGTGAGCAGGGCCGGTAAGTCCTGCTGGCGCAGACAAACCCTGGAGGTTTTGCCGTTAGAAGTCCTGCGGGACCTGCAGAGACTCTTGCCTTATTGCGGAGTCTTCAGTCCTACTGGACCACGTTGTAAAAAGTGATTTTCCACAGACACTTGGTTTTTACAAAGGCTTTTAATGTTCTTAGTGACTTATACCTATTTTTCCTGTTCAATTTGACTTGAATTTGTTACCAGCATAACCTGAGTTGTTCGATGCGGTGAGTCTGTGTGCACTGGATTCTCTAGTTGCTACTCAGTTATACTCATTTTAACCCCTCAAAGGTGTGTGAGTTGCTGTGTGTATTGGGGCCCAGCCAGAGGGAAAACAGTGCTAGTGTCACCAGGTAGAAACCGGAGAATGAAAGGCTCCGCTCTCACCTGCCCGCCGGCACAGGTGGTTTTGTTATTTGACAGACCCCTCAACCGCCTCCAGTGGAGATGAAGTTTGAAATCTTGTTTTATTTTTATCTCTGCTAAATATTTAAATTACTATCTACTAAAGCTATAAAAGTTTCACTAATTTTTTTGAAGTATAATTTTTTGTTAATATATGTCACATTCTATAAAATTTATCCTTTACAGCATATAAGTTCAGTGTATTTTAATATATTCAATTCACAAATTTGTGAAGCCACTAATTCCAGAACATTTCCTTCCTTCCTTCCTTCCCCCCTCCCTCCCTCCCTCCCTTCTTCCTTCCTTTCTTTTCTTTTTTCCTTAGACAGAATCTTACTCTGTCACCCTGGGTAGAGTGCTGTGGTATCCACCAACCTTAAACTCCTGGGCTCAAGTGATCTTCTTGCCTCAGCTTCTTAATTACCTGGGACTATAAGCATGTGCCACTACGTCTGGCATAATTTTTCTATTTTTAGCAGAGACAAGGTCTAGCTCTTGCTCGGGCTGATCTTGAACTCCTGAGCTCAAGCAATCCACCTGCCTTGGCCTCCCAGAGTGCTAGGATTACAGGTGTGAGCCACCGTGCCTGGCCTATTACATACAGAACATTTTCAGCACCCCGGAAAGAAACCCCGTACTCCTTGCAATTTGACCTTGTGACAAAAATGCTAATTTTACTTTTATTTATTTGATTGACTTGTGCAAACAATATTTTGAAACAGAGAGAACTACACATATATATGTAACTAATATTATAATGGGTTTGCTTAGCTTAGTTTTTAAATGTTTATCTTACTTTACCCTTTGCTCAAGGTTTTACACATACAGCTCATACACACATGTACACACACGCTTTGGTCTTGGTCTTGTTAGAATTACTTGTGTCAGTGCAGGGATATCAGTGCCAATGTAGCTCAAGGGAGACTGAGTGGACTTCATGAAGGTAAAAATAACTATTGACTGAACACCTACTGTTTCTCAGGCATTACACCTCAAAAACAGTTGTAGGAGGTAGGTTCTATTCTCACCATCCTTTTTTTACATGGGAGGAAACAGAGGTGTGTGGAGTTTTATGTAATTTGTCATATCCCAATGTGGCATAACCACTGCTTGTTAAAATCCAAATCTGAGCACTTGACCCCATGCCTTCCAGGGCACATGCCCTGAACCATTATGTTCTGCCACCTGCTGTCAAGTTGGATATTTACTTTAATAACATCAGTAGTCCTTAATAACATCAATAGCTATATAATGTGCTTTCATAAGTATTTCATTCCATTCTCTCCACAGTCCGGCCAGATGTTCCCACATAAGAAGAGCCAGTTATTTTAGGTTAAATCAGTATTTTTCAACCTTTTTTTATCTCATGGCACCCTGGAACCTATAGTTAAACTTCTGTGGCACATGTAAATTATGTTGATTAAAAAAATAAAAGTTAAAAGAAAGAAGATACTTACTGTGCTTTGAACTTCTTTCAAAAATAATTTAATTAATGATCTTTAAAACTTTCACGGCATGCCTGAAATCCTCTGAGGGATCCAGAAGACAATCACTGGGTTAAATGATCACACACTAAGGCCCATGTGGATGGGTGGCTGGTTCCGGGGTTTTGTTTTTGTTTCCAATGCCAAGACAGGAGATTGTTCCTCTACACCACATTTGGACTTTAGAAAGTTGCCTTAGACTTATGCCTCAGCTCTCATAATAATAAAAAACCTCCTTATACCCTACTTGTGTGCATATTTGAATCCCTACATCAACCGGAGGTAGCAGATATAACTTGATTAACTTACATAGTCCCTACACTCAAACACTATTTATTGCATAAATGTGTGAATAAATAAAAACCTGCATATAGTCAGTTGAATATTTTATTTCTTGACCTCCTTAAGATTTGTGCCACCAATATTATCTTGAAAAGAGATTACGTAGAAGAATTGACTATACTTTTGTTCTTTTTCAACATATTTTTTAAAAAGTAAACTTAATTCCACGTCCCCATTAAGCAAAATTTGTTTGCATGCACAAGGAAATGTGATTATAAAAACCTTTTGAAGGGGATTAGTGATAATTTGTACCTTTTGTTAGCATAATAAATGAGATTACTGTTAAAAACCTATGGATTGAGTCTTTGAGTAAGCAAATAAAATCTGCAGCTCTGTTGGTTTCTGTTCACCCCAATTCTTTAGCCCCTGTGAATAAGGCTGTGACGTGGGAGTTCTTGACTCCACTCCCCACTCCTGAGAAGAGTGCTGCCAACTTTATATTGTCCCGTTGGATTTGCAGTCAGATGTCTGCTGCTGGCAGGCACTGGGCAGGCAATGAGTTCTTTCCTTGGAAGTTGGGCACAGTCTCCTGTGAGACAGCTGCTCAGGGAGAACTCAGTAAGCAAGGAGCTGCAGAAATCCCTCCTAGCAGAGGGTGACTAGTGGGAGGAGTTTTGTTTGCCAAGTATTGTCATTTGCTGAGAGAAGGTGTGTACTCGAGAAGGAATTTTAACCTGGAGGATCATTAACTCTTTCAGTCAACTGGGGAGCAGCTCAGGGAGTTGGAGTTCCGTCTTGGAAGTAGCTGCTCCAGAAGGTCAGAGAAGTGGGATCACTTTTTCATGGGGGACCACTTTGAGAAGGACCAGCATGCTTTGCTCAATGAAGGAGAAGAGAATGAGATGGTAAGATTCTAGCCACACTGCCCTCTTTTCATCCCCATTCCCCAGCCTCTGACACGCACACTCACACACTTCTCTGCAAACTTGACTCTGTATTATGTGAGAAAAGGTAATGTCTGAGAAATCTCTCTGTCCCATAAATGTAACCTCTGACAGCAGAAATTTGCTAGAATGAAAATATTGTATTCATTTTATCAAGAATATCTTCTTTTTAAATAAACCCGAAAGGGAGAGAAGCACAATGCGACTTTATGATTCGTGTTTGGTCCTAGTTGGCATAGCAAGGGCTGTTCAAAACGTCTAACGAGTTCAGCAAATCCCTAATGTGAGGAGCAGTGTATTCCCTGATAGGAAGAAGCAGATCAGAGGTGAAGCAGGAATGCAGTGGGGTCTTTGACCTTCTTCTCTTCTCACATGTCTTGTTCATCGAGACTCTTGAACAGAGAAGGCATAAAATGTTAACAATTATCAGCCTCCACACCTGTCGGTTCACTTCTAGCATTTTCATAGCTCTCTAGTTATAGAGATTGGTTACAGAACACTTTCAGTTCCTTGTCTTCTTTATTTGAGATGTGTTCCCATCTTGAAAACGGTAGGAAAATCAAAGAAGACGCTTAGGCTCTTGCTGAATTTAAAGCTGTATTTCTCAATTACAATACTACCGAAAGAGAGCTAGAAATGTGTCCTTCTGTTTAATAAGGTCTTCCTGCTAATTGTGTAAGCATAGTCTTTTACGCCAGTAATGATGTAACTAAAATGTTAAAATGTGATGCTCTCCTTCTATAATAGCCTTTTATCTTCCTGGAACTATGTATATAAATAACAAACCCAAAAGATATTTACTTAAAATGTTTTTTTGGCTAATTGCTTTAGCCTTCACTATTAAATTCTTTGTTCCTGAACTGGTCTTTCAAGTCTAATCTTCTTACCTGTTCCTATAGCAACAACATTTTTTGGACCTCCAAGAGTAGATCCTTTCTACTATCAAAGCTGAAATTTTTTCTGAAGAAATAAAGGGCGCATTAATTCAGGTGGCATTTTAAACTATGTCTTTATTTGTGTGTGTGTGTGTGTGTGTGAGATAGAGTCTCACTTTGTCACACTTGGTAGAGTGCCATGACATCACAGCTCACAGCAACCTCAAACTCTTGGGTTCAAGTGATTCTTTTTGTCTCAGCCTCTTAGGTAGCTGGGACTGCAGGTGCCTGCCACAACACCCGGTTATTTTTAGAGATGGGGTCTCAATCTTGCTCTGGCTGGTCTCCAACTCTTGAGCTCAAGCAATCTACCCACCTCTCCCTACCTGAGTGAGTCACTGCATCTGGCCTTATGTCCTTCTTTAAGATTTGACTGACAAGTGACAGTTGCTAGCAGGCCCTAAATGTCCCCCAGAAATCACTTTGTGGCTCCACTTGTTTCTCCAAAGATTTTTCTTTGGGGATGAATATTCCATTATTCCTGATATCAAGTTGAAAAAAAAATTTTTTTTTTTTTTTTTTTTTTTTTGAGACTGAGTCTCACTTTGTCACCCTGGGTAGAGTACTGTGGTGTTATAGCGCATAGTAATCTCATACTCTTGGGCTCAAGTGATTCTATTACCTCAGCCTCCCTAGTCAGTGGGACTACAGGTTCCTGCCATAATGCCTGGCTATTTTATTTAAGAGATGGGGTCTCTCTCTTGTTCAGGCTGATCTTGAACTCAAGAGCTCAAGCAATCTGCTGGCCTTGGTCTCCCAGAGTGCTGGGATTATAGGTGTGAGCCACCATACCCGGCCCCATGTTGAAATTTTTATCCTTATTTTGCATACTCTTCACCAGAGACTCCTTCCTATGATAGTTTTTTTTCCTTTCCTTTTTTAGAAACACACTCATTCTTTTCCTGTACATTCTTTTCTACTCTTTGACAATTTGTCTTTCAAGTGTCAATAAGAATCTTTTATTTTCTAGAAGACATTCCTAGTTGTAGGGAAACTTCTCCCTCTTCCCTGGCCTACAGATTTCAACAAAGCAATTTTGTTAAGAGTTCCTTTTCATGGCAGTGCCATCAAATGCATTAGGGTGTCAAGCCAGTTTTGTATGCAGCTGAAAGCCCAGTTAGAAGAAAGACTGACTACCAAAAATACAATAAAAATAAGGGAAAAATAAAAAATAAGGAAAAAGAAGAAGGCCTTTGATATGGAAAGGGACATTCTGTTTTCTGGTGAAGAGTCATTTGGTCAGCAGTCCAGAGGTGCAGCAATTAGTATGCAATCTTGAGTTCTCCATCTTGCTATGCCTGGAGAAACCTGGCCAGCTGCCTGTTGCTTGTCTGACACGACATTCCTTTTTAACTCACTGCTCCATCCCTCACCCGGAGCAGTAAATTTCAAAAATTAAAAAGATGTATATGTTCCACGTATTTTATAGTGATATTTTATATACAAAGTATTTTCTTGGCCATCAGCTAATTTAGTTTTCACCACAATCTCTGGGGTAGGTGCTACAACCCTCCAACTTTAAAGATGAGGAAACTAATGTACAGAGAATTTGCCTAAGGTTGCATCAGTCTCTAAGTTCAGGACCTGAGGCACCACGTAGGTCAGTTTAAAGCAATAACCCCTTTTTTCTCTGGACCTGAACATCCAGAGAAAACATTGACACCTTTTTCAGTTCTTTCCAAGGACAACGTACTCTTAACAGAAGAACACATTTCCTCCCTTAATGAGACAAAGATAGGGAGAACATCTGATCTTAGATTCCTCAGGATTTATTCTATCACATATGATTTATGGGTCCTAAATAAGTCTGCCTCAGGGCCAGGGATGATGGCTAACACCTGTAATCCTAGCACTCTGGGAAGCCGAGGTGGGTGGATGGCCTCAGCTTATAGCCAGAGCAAGACCTTGTCTCTAAAAATAGCTGGGCCTTTGGCGGGTGCCTGTAGTTCCAGCTACCTGAGAGGCTGAGGCAAGAGGATCATTTGAGTCCAAGAGTTTGAGGTTGCTGTGAGCTATGATGCCACAGTACTCTACCAAGGTGACAAAGTGAGACTCTTTCTTCCCCCCCCTCAAAAAAAGTAAGGACAAAGTTAAAAATGCCACCTGAATTAAAGTGCCTTTTATTTATTTTAAAAAATGAGAAACTGTCTCAAAAAATAAAATAAAATAAATAAGCCTGTCTCCTCTGACTTCCATATTCATTTCTTTTAAAAAGCCCAAATTCTTTAGAAATATGTCAGACCAAATGTGTTTATATGGAAATTTCTTGCCTTATCATAGACCCTGAGTTTGACCTTTGCAAAAGTAGTCCTTCTGCTTATAGCTATGACATCAAATTTCAAGAGAAAACAACATTCTAGGGTTTGGCCCTCAAATAACAGGAGTATTCCCAGGCCTGAAGATGCACTGTGTTATTTTCCATTCTACAGTACAAACAGTAACAACAACAAGAAACAAACCAAGAACTAAGAAGCAGGTGTAAGTGACTGGAAAGTACCTTTAAGTGCAACATTAAAGTATGAGTTAAAGGAAGAAAGAATTTTTTTAAACAACAAGGAAGGAAAATGTAAGCTTCACAGAAGTTTTACTCAGATGACTACCTGAAAAAGAACTCAAAGAGGAAGTCCCAGACAGCACTGGGAGCAGACAGAGGTGTGGCTCTCACTGGGCCTGGGCTGCTTAAGCCTCACTTCTTGTACCTGTAAAATAGGAGTGGCCCTTCTTACCGTACCTGTCTCACCAGGCTCTTACAGAGGTCAACCGAGAGAAGCCACGTGGAAGTGTTTTTTTTTTTTTTTTTTTTCCCCAGACACAGTCTCATTGTGTTGTCCTTGGCAGAGTGCTATGGCATCATCATAGTTTGCAGCAACCTCAAATTCTTCATCTCAAGTGAGTCTCTTGCCTCAGCCTCCTGAGTAGCCAGGACAATGCCCAGCTAGTTTTTCTGTTTTTAATAGAGATAGGGTCTTGCTCTTTCCCAGGCTGGTCTGGAATTCCTGAGCTGAAGCAATCCACCTGCCTTGGCCTCTCAGAGTGCTAGGATTATAGGCATGAGCCACTGCACCCAGCCCATGTGAAAGTGTTTTCAGAGGTATTAAAATTTTGGAGGCATGTGAACTGCTATTATCTAAAATCAAGACCTCATCAGTTGACCAATTGAATGAATGCTACCCCACAAATGAAGTCATCTTTACTCAATAAATAATGACAAGAGGAATGTATACTTGTAATTCTTGCCTTGTAGTGTTTATTTGGGAATACACCTTCCTATCTTGGGACTCATTTATAAAGTAAGAAAACCAGACTGCCTGAGAGGTCAAATCCCTTTAAATTCTGATGTTACCTGTTTCTATTTTGAAAGAACTTAGAAACACTGAGTGCTCATTTCCTTATAACATGACTGAACAAAGTCATCATGGGTTAGTTGATTCTAATGTTGCTCACCATTATCTTTAGTTACATCTTAATAAAATCATTGTCTTTCTGGGAAAGTGTTTTGCTCCAGTAAGAATGGTTTTAAAAGTAATGTTCCCTAATTGCTTTTTCTTTCCTAGGTTTTAGCAAATAAGAGAATAACTCTTGAATTTTTTTCTGATTATGAAGCTAACATGTTTATTGTAAACATACTGTAATAACAAGAGTCTAAAGAATTAAGTAAATATGCTCAATGCTACGAGACATGTTTAGTATTATATTGAAGAGTCTTCTTACAGATTTATACAAAAGGCATATATAAAACTCATTGCTTTCTTATTGTTTTACATTTTAATAATTATCTATGTTCTTGAATTATTTACATCAGTTATATCTATATTGCAGAAATACTTTGTAATTTTTAAATTAAGAGTAAAGTGGTTCCGTCTGTATTTTTTTAAGCTGGCTTTTTCTATATCTAAAAATGCATTGTGTACGTGTATATACTTTCCTTTTGATAATTATAATGCCATATAGCTATTTCAATGTTCAGGTTGTTTTGGAATAAATTGTGCTGTATAAAGCAAATCTCCCAGATTGCACATCTATATTATTTCTAATTTTGGTGGGGTCTGACAACTTTGTACATGGATTCTTACATATTTTTCAGATTTTTTTTTAAGATAAAAGCCTAGAAATAGCATTGCTGCAACAAAGGGAAAACACATTTTGAATTTTGGCTAATACATAATGCTAAATTGACTTCCACACTTGATCTTAGCCAAAAGGCTGAGAAGCGATACTAAATTGACTTCCAAACGTTGCGGCTGTACCAATTCATATTCAGACCAGCAATCTTCTTTGAGAATACTTGCTTTATACTCTCTGCTTGCCAACATAGAATAGTCTGAGACTTTTTAACCTTGGATTATCTAATATGCAAAGTTGATATTTTAATGACTGCATTATGTTTACATTTCCTTGATTTGAAGTTTTGACATATCTTCATATCTTCAGATTTATAAGCATTTATATTTTTTCAACTAGAATTTTTTAATATTATCACTGATGGTATATTAGCTAGTAGAATGAGTAACTAAAAACTAGTGGGAAAGCAAGAGAAACTCTCCTTGAATTTTCATGTCATTTCCAAGAACCCAGGGAGATGTTAATGGTGCAGCCAACACGTGATGTGGCAGTGACTTGGAGTGTGGTCTCTGCCACATTGGAAGTCCTGTCGCGTCTGCAGCATGAGCTAGGCACATTTGTTCTCACCAATTATTTGGCCCCTTTTGGTAGCTGATGTTCATCTTTTCTTCTCTAACACCCCAGAGCAAAAGCCCCTCCCCCACCTCAATTACTGCTGGTTTATTATGCTCCATGAGCACCTCCGAGCTGGTTGCCAATATTAACTTGTGAACCCACAGATCTCATAGTGGGGGAATTGTGTTCAGGCTGAGACATTTTGTCAGATGAAATGTTCAGGAAGCTGGGACAGTGGCCAAGTCCAATGTCTTTATTCTCAATTCATTGCTGCAGAACTCCCATGTAGTCAACTCGTCTTTGACATAAACTTTAGGGGGGCGAGATTTAATTGCTTCTTGAGGACAGAGATCCTGCTCAAGTTACCTTTCCATGGCCTCCCCCTCCCTTCACCTTTCACCTAGAATTTAACACAGTGCTTGGCACAAAAACTCAGGGCATATTTGACAGCATAATTGTAAGCTTCATTAACTGCAATTTTGTATTCTGAGGGGATCAGGGAGGCAGCAGGGTCAAAGAAAGAAGAAGCAGATTGAGTACTTTAAAGAGAAACGTAGAAAATGTTGTGTTATTTACTTGGAATGGTCAGTAATACCATTAATTTATTAATTAGCTCCCCTTTCCCCCCAGCATGAAATGTGTATTCTTCAGGGTTAATTAGCCATGTATACTAGTTTTCCATGAGATACTGTATTCTATCTTTTCATCTGTTCATGTATGAACTCAACAAATATTTAAGACACCTCTACTTTGTACCAGGAGTCCTCTGAGCTAACCAAGGAGGATTTTGAGAGGGTAGCAAATAGCGTCTGTTTTCACAGCTAAGTGGACAGTACTGAGTACATCATTTGTAGAGCCCAGTGTAAAGTGAAATGAGATGCCCCTTGTGCAACAAGTATTAAGAATTTCAGGATGGTGATGGCAGAGTATTAAACCAAGCACAGGGCCCTGAACAGGCCATATGCCCATGAAACGGTCTCTATAAGCGGGAAAGCCAGGTATGCAAACATAAGAAAAGTGTAATATAATAGGTATCATTGTGCAAGCTATACATATAGTACTGTGGGACCATAAGAGAAGGCACAATTAGTCAAAGAAAATCTCAAGGGAAAAAGTGGCATTTATTTTCCTTGGTGGGATAGGTGAGATCGTGAAGAACTTCATAAGACATTCTAAGGAATGCACCTTTCGTCTTTTCCAATAATTCTCAAACATTGGTCAATGAAATAACAATAGAATCTAATGGAGAATACGTAAACAATAAAATTTGACTTACAGAATCAGAATCTTTGATAGCTAAGGTGGACTTGGCCAGAATAGTTGTGATGGCCAGCCTGGCTGACGCAAGGTAAAGGCCACTGGAAGTTTTGAAACAGGGAATAATATGGTAGGATTTGTCTTTCCAAAAGATGTTATGTCATGGAGTGAGAAAGTTTGGCTGGAGGAAAAGAGACCGGTGAGGAGGTGTTGGACACGGTCCAGGTGACAGTATCAGGGCTAAACTACAGCCTAGTCAGAGAGGACAGTAAGGGAAGAATGGACTTGAGAGATACTTAGGAGTCGTAATTTAGAAGATTTCACAATCCGTACACTGTGAAGTGAAGAAAGAACGAGTGAAAAAGATGAGTGGTTATTCAGGATGTCTCTGAAGTTGTAGATTTGTCCATCGGGGGAAGATGCTGCTGCCCATTAATCCTAAAATTAGCAATAAGTTGGGAGTGGGGATGGTTACAGCATTAGCAAATACTGATACGGTGCTTGATCGGGGCCAAATTCTGGACTAAGAACTTTACACATAGTAATTTATTTATTCCTGTCAGCAACGCTATGAGGAATTATCATCTCTCTTTTATAAATAAGGAAACTCAGGCATGAAGAGGTTAAGTTGCATTGCCAATGTCATTTAGCTGAGTAAATGGCAAGCCATGGCTTAAGTCCTCGCCTTAAACAGCAGTCGATTGCCTCTTGGTTTTATGCCTCTTTGATGTCACCTTACTCAACAAAGTGGAGCTAACTGTACCTTACTGCTTAGAACCAGGGCTCAATGCATATAATTTCTTGAGGCATTCCCCCCCTTCCTCAACCTCCCCCCCCCCACACACTTTGTAACATTTTAAAACAGGTAGATAAAATTGTTTTGAAACATCTTAAGAAATTTGTAATACCTGTTGTTTTGTTTTTTCTAAGTACTGTTGAATCATTTTGGTCAAGGGAAGCAAAAAACATATCTGGAAACATTAAGTGGGAATTGGAAATGTGTGGTAGTTACGCATCAATGACTCCTAAGGAAGGAATTAAAGAGTAAACCTCCTGGCCAATGATTAACCAGTGCCGAATCTTATAGTCTCCGCAGGCCCACAGAAAATGGAGAATAGAGACTTGAACTTCAAAGGGGTTGGTAATTTGCTGATGCATCCAGAGGGGATTTATGCCTGGGTGCTAGTTTTAAGGCTCTGTGAAGATCAGCCAGAGTAGAACGATCTGCCTAAATGACCCAAACTATTTCTGAATTCCCATATCACATAGAACTTGGTAAGCTGAATGAAACCATAACTTTGGACAGAGTGGAAAGGCTGTTCTTCCTCCATCCTCCGCCTAAGGCCACTCTTAGGGGCAATGAGCACAGCTAGGCCCTAGATGCCCCTTCAGAAAAGGAACAGAGAAGGAGGCCCAAGTGTCCTGCATGTCTTCCAGAGAGAGATTATGTGCCCTAGACCAGAACACTCTGATTCCCGTGGGTACACATACCAGCACCTGGCTGAGATTATAATCACCTTAGCATTTCTAGGATCTATTAGCTTCGTGAGGAACCATGACTGAAAGATTTTGAAACTCTGGTACTCAAATCTCAGAATCAGTGCATGTTGCAAGGAAAAATCAATGTTTTGAAGCTAGTTCCACAACATAAATTATCCAAGAATTAAGTTTGGGCAGATAGATGAAAAAATGTAAGTAGTTATTTCTACCTGCTTTTCTTTTCTTTTAATCATTTTATATCATTCAGGAACTTTACTTTTTAGTTTTTAATTTTTTTTTTTTTTTTAACACAGAGTCTCACTTTTGTCACCCTTGGTAGTGTGACGTGGCGTCATTGTTCACAGCAACCTCAAACTTTTGGGCTGAGGTGGTTCTCTGGCCTCAGCCTCCTGAGTAGCTGGGACTACAGGTGCCTGCCACAGTGCCTGGCTATTTTTTGTTTTAGAAGGCCCGGACCGGGTTCGAACCCACCAGCCCCAGTGCGTATAGCCAGTGCCCTAAACACTGAGCTTTGGGCAGTGAGCCTCCACCTGCATTTTAATTAAAAAAAAAAGTTGATTTTTTTTTTTTTTTCAAATTCATCTCCCTGAGAATTTGGGAGAAATGTTTTCTTTTCTTTCTTTTTTAAATTTTATTAAATCATAGCTGTGTGCATTAATGAGATCGTGGGGCACCATACACTGGTTTTATAGACTGTTTGACACATTTTCATCACACTGGTTAACATAGCCTTCCTGGCATTTTCTTAATTATTGTGTTAAGACATTTATGTTCTACTTTTACTAAGTTTCACATGTACCCTTGTAAGATGCACCACAGGTGTAATCCCACCAATCACCCTCCCTCTGCCCATCTTCCCCCCTCCCTTCCCTCCTTCCCCATCTTCTTAGGTTATAACTGGGTTATAGCTTTCATACGAAAGCCATAAATTAGTTTCATAATAGGGCTGAGTACATTGGATACTTTTTCTTCTATTCTTGTGATACTTTACTAAGAATCTTTGATCTCCTTTCAATTTAGAAATAAGGATAATAAGGATCTTTCGGTCACTTCCAAATGTCAGTTTTTGACTTTCCATTTTCCCTGACCACCCAAATATGCTCTGCTTGTTCTTCCCAGATTATATTATATACTTTCTTTGCCAGGGAGAATATAAAACATAGAGATTTCCTGTAGGTATTTTAGATATTTCTGAGTAAGTAGAAAGGGCTTTTTAATTTAAATTAAATTACATTTAATTTTTTGAGACAGAGTCTCTGTTGCCCTAAGTAGAATGCTGTAGAAACCTCATAACTCACAGCCACTTCAAACTCCTGGGTTCAAGTGATCCTCCTGCCTCAGCCTCCTGAATAGCTGGGACTATAGGTGGCCACCCCAATACCCAGCTAGTTTTTCTATTTTTAATAGAGATGAGGTCTCCCTCTTGCTCAGGCTGGTCTCAAACTCCTGAGGTCAAGCAATCCTCCCATCTCAGCCTCCAGAAGGACTAGGACTACAGGCGTGAGCTACCACACCTGGCCAGAAAAGAGCTTTTCCAAAATTTTTTTTTTATTTTTCTGATTTTATTTATTTATTTATTTTTTAAGTATTTATTTTTTAATTAAATTTTTTTTTTTTTTTTTTTTTTTGATAGAGTCTCACTCTGTCGCCCTAGGTAAACTGCCATGGCATCGTACAGCACAGCAACCTCAAATTCTTGGGCTTGAGCAATCCTCTTGCCTCAACTTCCCAGGTAGCTGGATCTACAGGCACCCACCACAATGCCTGGCTATTTTTGTTGGTGTTGTTAGAGACGGTGTCTCACTTTCATTCAGGCTGATTTCGAACTCCTGAGCTCAGGCAATCCACCCACCTCAGCCTCTCAGAGTACTGGGCTTACAGGCATGAGCCACAGTTCCTGGCCTATTTCTCTGATTTTAAAAGTGAAACATTTTTAATTGTGATAATGTATGAAATACAAAAAATTATTCCATAAGAAAAGAAGCACAAGGATGTCATCAGTCACCCAAGGAAAATATCATTGCTGTTTTGTTTGATACATTTGTTATGTTTGTGCCCTACCTTTTTTTCAATTACATTTAAAATCATACTGCATAATTTTGTATTTCTTCTCTTCACTTGATATTGTTATGTATACATTTCCCTCATGTCATTAAAATATTCAATAAACATTCTTTTTTTTTTTAATTAAATCATAGCTGTGTACATTAATGCATTTATGGGGCACAATGTGCTGGTTTTATATACAATTTGAAATACATCCAACTTGTTCAACAAGCACTCTTTTAAGGAATTTCTAAGCAAAAAACATCATGTTCATAGGAAACATCAATTCTGACCACAGCGGAACATGTTACAGGGGTTAGAGGGCCTCTAGCAACAAACTGAGGGCTTCATATTTCATTTCAAAAGTTCCCTATGTGCCTTCCCCTGCTGTTACTACCCTAGGAGAAATAAATAAAAGAGAGAATTCCTGTTATCTTGGTATCAAATTGTATTCCCTGTGGTCACAGCTATAGCATTTGCTCTTTAATAAATGTTTGGCTATGGGGGTTTTCAACCTTATGGAGAAGAAAAACCTAATCATCCTCCTTCTGAACGTTTACATAAGGTCTCAATGCAGGGAAAATTTATTTTTAAATTTTAACAATATTGAAATAATTGTCTGCAGAGCGCCCATGTGTAAGTTAAGTGGCCAATTGAAAATAGTAAACAAAATGCACAAATATGCCTAATAATAGTAGCAGTTAACATTTACTAACACTAGGTCCTATGCCCCCAAACACTTCCATGTGACACTTCATTTTAATTTCACACTAACTCTGTTAGATGGGTACTGTCACTACAGGGGCAGGAACTAAATACTTCTGTTGTCTCTCTATGGCAGTGGCATGCAAACCACAGCCCCATGGAGAAATACGCCCACTATCTTTGTAAAATTTTGCTGGGCAACAGCCATCCTCTTTTGTTTACATATTGCCTCTGCCTGCATTTGTAGCAGAGTGGAGTAGCTGTGAGAGAGACCATATAACCCACAAAGCTGAAAATATTTTCTATCTGGTACTTTACAGAAAAAGTTTGTTGATTCCTGCATTTTTCCATTCTAGTCTCATTTCTTTATTATTATTATTAGAGTGCTACGTGTTGGGGTTGTCCAAATATTTTCATCCTTTTAGTACCTGAACTGGATGGTATTCACAGATTTGCACAGGCTGTCAGTGAGGTCAATAGATTCGGTTCCCTTTCCTTTTTCCTTCCCTTTCCTTTCCTTTCCTTTCCCCTTTCCCTTCTCTTCCTTTCCCTTCCCTTCCCTTCTATTTTTTTTTTTTTTTGAGACAGAATCTCATTTTGTTGCCCAGGCTAGAGTGCCCTGGTATCAGCCTAGCTCATAGCAACTTCAAACTCCAGGGTTCAAGTGATCCTCCTGCCTTAACTTCCTGAGTAGCTGGGGCTCTAGGTGTCCATCACAATGCCCAGCTAATTTTTTTAATTTTTAATAGAGATGAGATCTTGCTCTTGCCCAGGATGCTCTTGAACTTCTGAGCTCAAGGGATCCTCCTGCCTAGGCTTTCCAGAGTGCTAGAATTACAGGTGTGAGCCATTGCACCTGCCTGTAATTTTGAGGTTGCTTATAGACTCTTAATTAGCAGAAACATTTGTGTCCAGCCTGTAAGAAGCTTAACCTACTGGAGATAGTGCAGACATTTATAGCCAAGAGACAATGGATTCTTAGACTCCAAAAAGCATAAAATTTCCACTATAGAAAATCGCTCAGACATAGGCTAGTCAAATTCATTCATTTTGTGCTGTGTATGTTACTTTAATTAAAATTATTTTTAACTATTATGGGTACATAATAGTCATATGTATTTATAGGGTACATGTGATGTTTTCATACAGGCATAAAATGAATAATAAATCAAGGTACTTGGGCTATCTATTACCTCAAGTATTTATTATTTCTTTGTGTTAGAAACATTCCCATTTCATCCTTTAGTTCTTTAAAAATATGCAATAACTTATTGTTGACTATAGTCACCCTGTTGCACTATCAAATACTAGATCTTATTCAGTCCACATAACTCTATTTTTTTATCCATTAACCAATTCCACTTTATTCCACTATCCTTCACAGCCTCTGGCAGCCATCATTTTATGCTCTGTCTCTATGAGATTGCTTTAATTTTTATTAATGTATTTTGCCACCTGTATCTCTCTTTAAGCCATGGCAACCACTAACCTATGCTCTTATTTCTATAATTTTGTCATTTCAAGAATGTTACATGTCCTTGATTTTATTCTCAGATTGACTGTTATTGGCTATATAAAAGGCTACTGATTTGTGGACATTGATTTTGTATCCTGAGACTTTACTATATTTCTTGATCACTTCTAAGAGCTTTGTAGTTGAGTCCTAGGGTTTTCCGGGTATAAGATCATGTCATCCACAAAGAGTGAGGATTTGACTTCCTCTGTCCTCATTTGAATACCCTTAATCTCCTTCTCTTGCCTGATTGCAATAGGTAGGATTTCCAGCACTATGTTGAATAGCAGTGGTGATAGTGGGCATCCTTGTCTAGTTCCAGTTCTAAGTGGAAATGCTTTCAGTTTTATGCCATTCAATTTGATATTGGCTGTGGGTTTGCTGTAGATGGCTTCTATCAGTTTAAGAAATGCCCCACCTAAACCTATTTTTTTTTTTTTTTTTGAGACAGAGTCTTACTTTGTTATCCTTAGTAGAGTGCTGTGGTGTTATAGTTCACAGCAACCTCAAACTTCTGGGATCAAGGGATTCTCTTGTCTCAGCCTCCCAAGTAGCTGGGACTACAGGCACCTGCCATAATGACCAGCTATTTTTAGAGATGGGGGTCTTGCTTTCACTCAGGGTGGTCTCAAACCTATGAGCTCAGGCAATCTACCTGCCTTGGCCTCCCAGAGTGCTAGGATTATAGGCATGATAAATCTATTTTCTTAAGTGTTTTTGTCAAAAAAGGATGCTGGATATTGTCAAAAGCCTTTTCTGCATCAATTGAGATAATCATATGGTCTTTGTTTTTGATTTTATTTGTGTAGTGACTTATATTTATGAATTTATGTATGTTGAACCAACCTTGCATCCCTGAGATAAAACCCACATGATCATAATGCTTAATTTTTTTAATGTGTCACTGTATTCTGTTTGCTAGGTCTTATTGAATATTTTTGCATCAATATTCATTAATGATATTGGCCTATGGTTTCCCTTTTTTGTTAGGTCCTTTCCTGGTTTTGGAATCTGGGAAATATTTGCTTCATAGAACATGTCAGAGAGGATTCCTTTCTTCTCTATGTTTTGGAATTGGTTATTCTATATAGGTACTAGTTCCTCTTTGAAAGTTTTGTTAGACTTCTGGTATAAAACCATGTGTTTCTTTTTTTGGAAGATATTGTGTTGTTAACTTTTACAGTAGCTTCAAAGAAGTTGAAATACCTTGGAATGTATCTAAGAAAGAATGTGAAGAATCTCTATAAAGAGAACTATGAAACCCTGAGAAAAGAAATAGACATTAACAAATGTCTTCTGACATACCACGCTCATGGCTGGGAAGTATCAACACCATTAAAATGTCCATACTACCCAAAGCGATATACAGATTTAATGCAATCCCCATCAAAGCACCAACATCATACTTTGAAGAACTTGAAAAAAATAGTACTTTGTTTTATATGGAACCGTAAAAATCCCCAAAATTCCAAGACAATTTTTAGAAATAAAAACTAATCTAGAAGCATCACATTACAAGACTTCAGGTTAAACTACAAATCTATGGTGATCAAAACAGCATGGCCCTGGCACAAAAATAAAAATATAGACCTATGGAATAGAACATAGAACTTAAGAGGTCAACCCAGCCACATATTGCCATCTGATCTTTGATATACCAAACCAAAGTATTGGGGAAAATAATCCATATTTAATAAACGAGGCTGGGAGAGCTGGTTAGCCACATGTAGAAGACTGAAACTAGACCTGCATCTTTCACCATAGACAACAATTAACTCTTGCTGGGTAAAAGATTCAAGTTTAAACAATGAAACAATAAAAACAAAAAATTAAAATTGTATAATAGAGTGTGGGGAAAATGCTTGACAAAATTGGCCTGGGAAAAGATTTTATGAAGAAGACCCCTTTGAAAGTTGCAGCAACACCAAAAATAAATAAAGTGGTCATGATCAAGCTAAAAAGGTTCTGTGCAGATAAGGGTACCAAAACCAAACAGGCAGCCTTCAGAATGAGAGAAGAAATTTACATGCTATGTATATGACAAAGGGCTGTTAACTAGAATCTACAGAGAACTCATATTAATCATCAAGAAAAGAGCAAACAACCCCATGTATAAGTGGACAAAAGGCTTGAAAAGAAACTTCTCTGAAGATGACAAATGGCCAACAAACTCATGAAAAAAATTCTCATCATCCTTAAGTATCCAAGAAATGCAAATCATAATCACTCTGAGATATCATGTAACTCGAGTGAGATTAGCCCACATCACAAAGTCCCAAGTCTGCAGATGCTGGTCTGGATGCAGACAGAAGGGAACACTTTTGCACTGCTGGTGGGATTGCAAACTAATACAACCTCTATGGAAAGAAGTATGGAGGATTTTCAGAGAAATAAAAGTTGACCTTCCATTTGATCCCACAATCATATTACTAGGTATCTACACAGAAGAACAAAAATCATTTTACCACAAGGAAATTTGCACCAGAATGTTTACTGCAGTGCAATTCACAATTGCTAAGATGTGGCAGCAACTCAAGTGTCCATCAACCCATGAACAGATTAACAAACCATAGTATATGTATACCATGGGTTACTATTCAGCCATAAGAAAAGATGGAGACTTTATATCTTTTGTGTTTACTTGGATGGAGTTAAAACACATTCTTCTTTGTAAAATAGCTCAAGAATGGAAAAAAAAAATCCAATGTTCTCAATACTAATATGAAACCAATATATAAACAACTGCACACTTACACAAAAGAAAAAAATATATAGTCTAGCAAGGGGAGAGGAAAGGATGAAGAAGGGAAGGGGTAGGAGGGAGGGTGATTGGCAGGAGAAGGGAGGGAAATTGGTCAGATTGCACCTAATGTACACAATATGTGAGTGTTCAGCACACCCCCGGGTGAAGGGCTCCACTACACCTGAACGTTAAAAACAATGTACCCTCATATTAATTTGAAATAATAAAAAAGAATGTTACATAAAGTAATCATACAGTAATTCTTGAAATTGAATTTTTTTTACTCAGGATAATTCTTTGGAAAATGATCAGGTTATTGTTTCTAAAGTTTGTAACTTTTTCTATTGCAGAGTAGTATTCCATAATGCTAGGTCTATTTAACCATTCACCCATTGCAGGGCATCTGGCTTTTTTTTTTCCATTGTGGTTTGCAGGTATTTCCTCCTAGTCAAAATTCTTCTTTTCCTCTTCTCAACAGGTTGTCTAATAGAGCAAAAGTGTCTAATTCTGATGGAGTTGAATTTATTATTTTTTCCCTTTATAGATGTTTTTGATATTTTTCAAGTCTGGTACTTTCTGTCTAAGAACTTTTTGCCTAGCCCTGAGATTTTTCTCTAATTTTTTTTTTTTTTTTTTGTTATAGTTTTATGTTTAATGTGTGATCCTTTATGAGTTAATTTTTGTGCAAGATAAGAGACTCAGGTTGAGGTTCATCTTTATTTATTTGCCCATGGAAGTTCAATTGCTTGAGCATCATATTTTCTTGAAAAGGCTATTTTTTTCTTCATTGAATTGCTTTTTCATAGGTCTATATGTGTAGGCCTATTCCTCAGTTTTCTGTTCTACTGATCTATGTCTCAAGGCTATATAGTCTTGGATATGGTGGCTATGCAATAAATTTTAAAATCAAATGGACTTATTGCTCCCACTTCATTCGTGTTTTTTAACATTGGTTTAGCTATTATAGTTTATTTACTTTTATACATAAATTTAAAATTATCTTATTTATATCTATAAATATCTTACTGGGATCTTGATAAGTATCGTACTAAATCTATATATCTATTTTGGGAGAATTAAAATCTTTATTATGTTGAATTTTCCAAATAACAAACATGTATATCTTTCTATTTATTTAGATCTTCTTTAATTTCTTTTATCTTCTTTTTGTCATTTTCAACATGAGTCCTATATGCTTTGTTAAATTTACCCCTAAGACTTCATATATTTCAGTATCTATAAATAGACATATTTTTAATTTCAGTGCCCACAAGTTTACTGTCAGGATATAGAAATACAATTAATTTTTCTATGTTTCTCTTGTATCCTGTGACTTTGCTGAGCACAGATTTATTCTAGGGTTTTTGAATTGTCTACATGGAAAACAAAACATGTATTGTTATGTGCAAACAGGGATAGTTTTCTTTCTGTATTCCTTTTGTTTCTTTGTTTTGGCTAGCTATGAATACTAGTATAGTGTTGAATAAGAGTGGTGAGAGTAGCCATCCTTTCCTTGGTTCCTGATTTTTTAGGGGAATCATTCAGGTTTTCAACATGAAGTATGTGTAAGCTTTTAAAAACATCCCTTATTGGGTGGCACCTGTGGCTCAACGGAGTAGTGTGCCCCATATGCCAGAGGTGGTGGGTTCAAACCCAGCCCTGGCCAAAAACTGCTAAAAAAATCAAAACAAAAAAACAAAACAAAACATCCCTTATCACGTTAGGAAATTTCCTTCTATTCCTATTTTGCTGAGAGTTTTAATTATGAATGTGTATAAAATTTTGTCAAATGTTTTTTCTGCATTAACTAGTGTATCATGCGATATTTTGTCTTTAGTCTGTTAACATGGTTGTATGTTAAATCAACACTGATTGATTTTTTTTTTTGGAGGGGGGAGAGATGTTGAAGCATCCTTGCATCCTTGAAATAAACCTCACTTGGTCATGGTGTATAATTATTTTAACATATTGCTGAATTATATTTGCTGATATTTTCTTTTTCTTTATTTTATTTAATTAATTAATTAATTTTTTTTTTTTATTAAATCATAGCTGTGTACATTAATATGATCGTGGGGCACCATACACTTGGTACATAGACTGTTTGACAAATTTTCATCACGCTAGTTAACATAGCCTTCCTGGCATTTTCTTAGTTATTTTGCTAAGACATTTACATTCCACATTTACTAAGTTTTACATACACCCTTGTAAGATGCACCACAGGTGTAATCCTATCAATCCCCCTCCCTGATATTTTCTTAAGGACATTTGATTCTGTGTTCTTGACAGATAATGCTGTGTACTTTTTGTTTTTCGTACTGTCTTTGCCTTATTTTGTTATCAGGGTAATTCCAGCTTTGTAAAATGAATTGGGAAATATTTCCCCTTTTATTTTCTGGCAGCGATTATATGGAAATTATGTTAATTATTTTTTAAATGTTTGGTAGAATTTTTCAGTAAAACCATCTCAGCTCAGAGATTTTTTTAAGAGCATGAATTAAATTTTCTTAATAGTAATAGGGTTATTCAGATGATCTATTTTACATTGACTGAATTGTAGTAGTTTGTATTTTTTTTATTTTATTTTTTTAATTTAATTTATTTTATTAAATCATAGCTGTGTACATTAGTGCAATCAAGGGGTACAATGTGCTGCTTTCATATACAATCTGAAGTATTCTCATCAAACTGTTCAGCATAGCCTTCATGGCATTTTCTTAGTTACTGTATGTAGACATTTGTATTCTGCATTTAGTAAGTTTCGCCTGTACCCATTCTAAGATGCACCATAGATGTGGCCCCACCCATTACCCTCCCTCCACTAAAACCTCCCCCCTCCCTTCCTCTTCCATAGTTTGTATTTTTTAAGAGATCAGCCTACTATGAGTTGTCAAATTTATGTGTGTAGAGTTATCCACAGTA
>CAUYPK010120520.1:0-23449 GCA_963574355.1 Loris lydekkerianus
AAGTAGATCCATCGAGCTACTTCCGCGTAGCAACGACTCAGCAAGGCCCGGCCTGAAACTGCCTCTACCTAGATACAGCCAATGTGGTACCATGCCACTGGCCCGACCCTGTCATGCACCTCTTCCCCCGCCTTCTTTCCCTGCCCCTTCTCCACAATAAAAAAAAAGATTAATTAATTAATTAATTAAAAAAAAAAAAGAAAAGAAAAGGGCTTGGTTGATGAGTACAAATACACAGATGGGAGGAAAATGATCTAGTATTCAGTAGGACAATAGGGTGATTATAGTCAACAATAACATCGCATGTTTCAAAACAGGTAGGAGAGTGGAACTGGAATTTCCCTAACACAATCATTTCCCTATCATTTCTTTCTTCCCTAAAAGAAATGATAAATGGTTGAGGTGATTGCTATCCCAATTTCCCTGATTTAATCATTACATAGTGTATGCTTGTATCAAAATTTCACATTTACCCCATAAATATGTATAACAATTGTCTCCATAAAAATTAAAAGTTTAAATGTATATCAACCTAAGCAAAGTTTTTTAAAACATTAAAATTAAAGAAATAAATGTAACAAAGGATATTCCTATGGCGATGGCAACTGTTAGCACTTCTGAATGCAGCCGTTGCTGGGTATTAACTCAAACTATTATCCCACTCATCACTTTATACCAACATATGTTCACAACTTACATTTAAGTGTGAAAAACATTTTTAAAAAAATTTTTGATAGGGAGGTGCCTGTGGCTCAAAGGAGTAGGATGCTGGCCCCATATGCCAGAGCTGGTGGGTTCAAACCTAGCCCTGGCCAAAAACTGCAAAAAAAAAAAATGTTTTTTTGATAATTTTTTTTGAGACAGATTCTTACACTATTGTCTCAGGCTAGAGTACCTTGCCATCAGAGCTCACAGCAACTTCAAACTCCTGGGCTCAAGTGGTCCTTTTGCCTCAGCTTCTCCAGTACCTGGGATAATAGGTATGCACCACCACACCTGGCTAGTTTTTCTATTTTTAGTAGAGATGAGGGTCTCACTCTTGCTCAGGCTGGTCTTGAACTCCTGAGCTCAAGCAATCCACCTGCCTCGGCCTCCCAGAGTGCTGGGATTACAGGCGAGAGCAACTGAACCCCCTAATATTGAAAATCTTTGTTTGTTTGTTTGTTTGCTTTAAGGTTGAAAATCTTAATGGCAATGTTCTAGCAGCTCAGGCGTCCTCAAACTTTTTAAACAGGGGACCAGTTCACTGTCCCTCAGACCGTTGGAGGGCTGGACTATAGTTAAAAAACAAAACAAAACAAAACAAAAACTATGAACAAATTCCTATGCACACTGCACATATCTTATTTTGAAGTAAAAAAACCAAATGGGAACAAATACAATCATACTGTTTCGTGTGGCCCGCGGGCCGCAGTTTGAGGACCCCTGTTAGCTGATATGAAATTCATGAAGCAAATCTTAACAATCAAATCTTTGGGAAGCAGTGTTTCTAGATTAAAGGAGGTATCAAAGAGCATTGATACAGTGTTCCCCCATTCAAGGCTGGACAAAGAAGCCCATTTCCCAGGCCTAAGCAAACAGACTTTTTTTCCAAACTATAGTCTCTGAATACCTCTTGCCTTCTGCCTGCCCCAGCAGAAGGAATTGCATTCATTTGTTATTACTCTCATTCAGTAGTTAATCAACATTAGTCTGCCAAGTCCTGGCCAAGTGTCATTCCCCAAAGGCTATAAAGCTCCTGGGTGAAAGACTCGTGGGAAATTCTCACTTGGGTCTTCCCCACCTCTGCCAGAGGCTCTGGTGCTTTTCCTTCCTTTCCTATTATTTTCTATATAATAAATCGTATGTTATCAATGCTCTCTGCAGTTTGCAGATTCATTCTTTGAATCTCTGAGACCAAGGGCCTACTGCAGAAAAAAATTCTAGTAACACAATCAGGCAACTCTCATATACGTATCACATATATCAACGACATCCAAAGAGATACCCAGGCATTGCTCCCAACACAACCTCAAGTCAATTTGGATAAAGGGATTCAAAATCTGGAAAACTTCTTCATCAATATGAAGTCTTGGCAAGTCTTAGCAAGTCAACCAGCAAACACAAATTATTAACTAAGAAAAATTAAAAACATCTGTGATTTTGTTGATCTAAGGTACATGTTTTATTTACAATTTATATTTTTACTATAATCTGTTGAATGAGGATTTTCATCATTCCATGCACTTCGCAAAGTATAGAGTTTTCTGAACAGGAAATAGATATAACTGAAGGATAAACTTGGCAACTAACCTGCTTTTAGCTATGAACCATGCACCAGATAATAAAACATTTTTGTAAAGAATTCTACGACTTCCCCATTCATTTGGATACTGTGTCTAAGCCAATTTAATTGCCTACTTACTTTTTTACAATGTCTACTGCTAGTCTGCTAAAAAAAACAATAGTTAACTTGAGAGGGGATACCTGGCAAAAATAAGGTCTAAGAGAACAGAGTTCTTCTCAAGGAAAGCCCAAGGACACAGCTGCAAGGTCCTAAGCTGGTGACTCAGCTCTTAGGAATATGTAGAAACTTAACTTACTGGGACCTGGAAACTAATGCTTGCTTCCCCTTCTGTAAAAGCCCACAGTTCTGGAAAAGCTGAGCTGCTTCTCCATCTTGATTCAAACTGACGGAAAGGTGCCCACGGGCTGGAACTTTTTGACTAGGGATAAAAAGCAGAAGACTGAGCCAGTCAGAGAGCGTGGCAATTTTGGACTCTAGTCTGCTGATGCTCCACCAGCTAGAATAAAGCCATTCCTCTTTTAAACACGGCATTATGGGTGCTCTTTCTCTCCATGGGGCTTTGTCTTCCTGCAACAAACCTTCCAGGAACTTAGAAGTGTGACAGAAGAAAAGGAAATAAAAACAAGCAATTTTGGTTGGAGAGGTTCATATTAAAATATGAAAATATTGAATCTCTGGATGTTTTTTAGAGAAAAGACAGAGAGGAATTGTCCTCCCCCGAACAAATGATTGGAAATTTTAACATATTTGAACATACATAGTTACTTCAGTTATTGCTATAAATGTTTTTATTTAAAATATTACTTATGCACATTTATTTGCGAAACATATTTCCTTTTCCTCATTTTGCTCACAGGAAGTGAAGCATAACAACATTTCCATTTTCCTCCTGGAAAGACAGCTATGGCAGACATAGCTAATCAATCATGGCACCCTTGCCACTGACCAACTCTGAATATTGGGGCTTGGGGAATCTATTTTCCATCAGCTGCATTCAGGTTTTTCGCCACCTTAGACAAGAGCATGTTTGCCATCTTTATTTACTAGCTAAGACATCTTAGGAAAGCTTTTCATCCTTTCTGCTGCCCTCACATGACTGTTACACAGTCAAAAGATTGAATTCACGTGAACATATTTTTGTAATCTGTGAGGTCCTAATCACACATTGTTTGAAGGAATTTGATTAATTCTTTTGTAAGATGAATGAAACCATCTCCCTAATTGATCTCCTCCCTGGCGCTTCCCATATGCATTTATTTTATCTAGTTTAGAAATGTGGAGTTTTCGATTTTTGGTTTTATGAAAAGTGTGCTCACCTGTATTCCTTTTGAATGTTCTACCTGATAGTAATGGGAAGAAAATGCTGCTGGAGGAGGAGAAAGCAGGGCTCTCACACCTGCCTCATCATCCTAGTGTTCTGGCAGTCTTTTCTGCTCGCCTGGAGGCTGTGTGATTAATAGCCCCACTTCCCAATTATATGAATATTAGACTTGTCTTCCTTTGGCTGTAGATGGAAGATAGCTTATGTATGTGCAATGCAAATGTGGGCTTTGTGAATGCTAATTTGGAAATCAGCCAAGAGTTGATTGGCAGAAAACTGAACAACAAGGTGACAGGCTTGCCTGGGTCAGGAATCTGCAAAATAAAGGCTGAGTGAGGGTGGAGAAAAAGAGCTGAGGAGATTTGGAGTTAATCAAGAGCAGTGTCTGAGGAAGCTGCAGTTTATGAAAACAGATCTAAGCCAGATATCCTAGAAGTGAAGGCAGTTTCAAAAACTGATGAAAACAGTGAGGAGATCGAAAGTTCAGCTGATTCAACAAAAACCAGGATGGAATTAAGAAGGCAAGATTATGCCACAAACTGCACAAACCATATTCTCTGCCTGGCACAGCAGTTCTCAAGCTGTGGGTCGCGACCCCTTTTAATTATATTAAAGGGTTGCGGCATTAGGAAGGTTGAGAACCACTGACCTAGCACATCCCTGAAATGTGGCTGTTTGCACCTGAATTTCAGCCTGGCAAACCTTGCTCCACTTTGACCATGACATCCTCAAGGTCAGGGATGTGATCATCTTTGTTTTCTAGATGCCAGCAGGGGACAAGCACTCAGGAAGCATTCTCTAGACTGGACCGAATGGCATGTTGTCAGGGGTATGATTTGGATAACACAAAAGAAGAGGAGTGGAGATTCAAGACACTATTTCATCACTTAATCATGACAGCAGAAGTGATGAGAATGACTACAGAAAAATGTATTTGGAGGGCTTCCAAAAACTAGGCAAAGCAAATTGGTCAAGAAAAGCCCTTTTTTGGTTTGCCTTACAAAACTCTAGTGTTCTCTACAGCAGATGTTTCCAGCCCAAGGCTAGCCACACCACAGGGAGACTAAAGGCAGAAAGTATGTTGAAAGTCTCCAGCTAAGTGGCTTCGGTGCACCGGCGGTTAAATTACTCTCAGGTGTTCCCCATTCAACAATGCAAAAGAAGCACACCCCTGGAAGGAAGAACAGGTGGAAAGGCAGAGGTAAAGATGCCACATCCTAGGGTGTTTTGCTCAAATTATTCCTTCACTCCATTGGGATAATGCAGACAGGAGAAGTGGGAGCCAGTAGCATGAAATATTGGTCACACCTGTTCTTCAGGACACCCCATCCATCTTCTTTGTGCTCTAGCCACCTTGCCTCTACAGATGGTTTTTTTTACTGGTTGTTACTGTGTAATAATATTTTTTTCTTTGGGCAGTTTGTCAGCTGCAACATATGCTTCTGTGTCCAAATGTGTTTTTTAGGGTATTCTCCGTGTGCCAAAATTTTATGTGGGGTTTAATAAATCTGTGTATATACTTTATATACACACACACTATTCAAATAACTGTCTTATATATAAATATATATAAACATATATATATTTTAGATATATATATATAAATATATATATATTTTTAGACAGATATATATATATCTATATATCCCTGTACATAAACCATATCTTCCCATGATCCTTGAAACATAGGTGGAGGTTTCCCAAAATGTTGGCAGTATAATAAAAACTGGAGTTCCACATAAGGAATATTTTGTTTCAAACTGATAGGGTCACGTGCACGGACCTGCCCCAAATAGAACCCAGGGCAGGGACACAGAAAGGAGTACACAAGTCCCACCCAGAAAGGAACGAGGACACTGGCCTCTAAGTTCCAGACCCACCCTGCCTTAACTGGCTTGCTGACTTCCTTTTTGATCTCAGCCCACTCACACTCAACTGAACAAAGGCCATGTTGCCTACACAGAACCTGGACTCTGTTTCCTTCTGTTCACATCTCGGAATAACCTCTCACAACTTTCTAACTCACAGATAAATATATTTTAGAAACATTTCATTTTTCCCATGTGAGAGCGAACACTTGATTTAAATATATTTAAATAAATGAAATGGCTACTTCCAATCCATTAATTCTAACTTATTTTTATTTTAGGATGAGCAAAATGAGCAATTTTAGATTTAAAACTGTTATAGAAGATTTTGTTTATTGGAATAATTTTCTCAGGTTGGACATACTCATGGGAGATCACTCAGTGCTTGAGCAAAGAATAGAATTTAAATGTTTTGTACATCATTAATGACGATCTCCAAATATTTATAGCCTTCCCTGCTTCCTGACCATTTTGTGATTGGGTGAGACCAGTTCTGGACAATGAACTGTGAACAATGAGATTCTCCTCTTAAGCAGGAGCATTTAGGTGCCACTGTAGACCCTCTGCATCTATCTTTGCTCCCTAGCATGGAAACCCATGATGATTCAGATGGTGGCTGCTCCACTAGTCTCGTTTCCTTCATGACAGTGATTAACGCAGCCTCCTGTTGACACACAGAGCAAACCTTTATGGTTTTTAGTTACAGAGATTTGTGAAGTGTTTACTAACATAGCATGTGTAGCAGGTCATAACACACATATATTTAGTCCATTAAAATCTAATAACTACATATTAGCTATATAATATAATACATACACTCATCTAGTTTTTTTTTAATTCCAAGAGGATTTTTTGTTCTTTTAAATTTTATGCTATTCTACCCAGAACTTATTATCTCTTGTTATTCAAGAATTATGAGTCAATATCATCCCAAAGAAATTAACTGAAGAAAGAAGAAGAAAACAGATTATACTTGCATAATTTGTTGTTAATTTTAAGACCATGCAGATCAATTGAAATCTTACATAGAATCTAAGAAAAATATATGTAGTTCTGCACATTGAGGGTCTGTAATGAATAAATTGATTCATGTGTAATAATGTTGCCCTAACTTTATAATTCTCAAAATATTATGCAGTTAGCCTTAGTAAAAGTTCTTCTTGAGAAAGCAGTGATTTTATTCATCTGTTTGTCATAGTAAAATAATACATTTTATATAACATAGGTAGATGAAGTTGGATGAGTAAGTTTGTGAATTTATCCTCTATGCTGTATATCACTACTACGAAGGCAACTCTGGAACTCTTTTCTAGAATGGCCAAACACTGTCATCATCTGAGGTCTGACAATTAAGTTTGTGAATGGATCCTAGAAAAGCGTTTTGTGGGGTGGACTAGATGCTGGTCTCAGTGCGTAGCTTCCCAAGGGGAATACTTTGCAGGTGATAGTCATCAATAAGATATGTAGCATTTTTTGTAGGATGAGTTCATGAACCTAGTATGAGGACAGCTCTGATGGCCAGTCTAGAAAATGAATTCCTCCATTGCTTTCAAGAGTGGACTAGGTGCTGGTGTCAGTGCACAGCTTCCCAGGGGGAGGAATTCAAAGGTGACTGGAGTAATATTCAGCAGTGAGGTATGTAGCACTTTTTCTAGGACAAGTTCACAAACTCAATTAACCTTGTATGTTATACAAATATGTACCTTATAACTCCTATGGCCTCCTGTTAGAAGAAGGGTTACTGATTATCCCAGTACTGTGAAAAACAGGGACACGAAATTCTACAAGTAGAATCTATAGAAAACCTGAATTGTCCTGGCAAAAATTTGGGGGAGGGGAATAAAAGGTGATGGATGGTACCTGGGGGAAATTGGGGAAGAAGGAAGAAGGAGATAAAGCAAATAGAAAACAGAAATCCCAGCCCTAGCAGTACAGCCAAAGAAGCATTGAGGAAAGGATATCCACTGAAATCTTACGAATTTGAATATTGTAGAATGTTAGTTACAAAACCCCTCTGAACTTCCCTCCAGGAGTTTTGGGAAAGTCCCCCAAAAGCAAAAAGATCACTTCTTGACCTATAAGATTTCCCATGTAAAATACTGATGATGACAAAGGCCAATTACTGATTGTTGAAGAAAATCAGTATATTCAGTACGGGGGATGGCTTGGTTTAACCTGACAAATTCCTATTAAAAGTGGCATTCATGAAGAGAAAAGCAAAAAGGCAACACTTTACCCACAGATCCCATTTGTGTGCACTGATTTTGCACAGAAAAGCGAATAATTCCAGAAGCACTAGAAGGAGTGGTTGGCTGTCAACACTTACTGCGAGGACAATCTGGAGGGAACTATGGGCCACTTCTATGTACTGGTACTCCAGAAAACACCCTGAGACCGTGATGTAGCGATGGTCCTCTGGGGCCCAATCTGGGGCGGGTGTCACTGATGTCACCGTACATCCTGGTCCATTCTCCATCCACCAAGATCGGTGCATTGAAATATTAAAAGTCAGGATAAGGTCTGTTTCCTGCAAGAAGGCAATTCACAAGGTTGAGAATTACTTTATAAATGTTAGTCATCTCATTTGGGACTGAATTGCTTTAAGTTTCTCATTTGAAAAACACTTTTTTTTTTTTTTTTTTGCATTGTCTATACTATTACAGGCAGCAAGGAAGTAACTAAAGTAATTATGTGAATTATGTGTCTATGGATTCTACTTACTAAAGTTTTCCAGACTACATTAAAATAGATACAATTATTTTATTAGAAAAGTTACCAATGACAAGCATTAACTGTGACACAGAAGGGTCTTTATCTTTGAAGACTTGTACATACTACAAAGAAAATTACTTAAACCATGTTATCAAGTGAAACTCATGCTATTACAAATTTGCTGTATTTTTTTTCTCTCTCTCAGAATATTTACTTTAGGCACATATTAAATCTTAAAGCTGTATTCCAGTTTGGCAATATTTAGCATAATGTTATGCCTGATTCTTAAATTTATAAGACTTTACTTAATAAAACATAGTGTTACTTGCTTTTCCCCTATTATTTTAGCAAATCAGCGTCTCTTCAATCTTGTCAAATTTGTGAAATTGGTCATAGTATTACTCAAATATCATTATCAAATTCTTGCAGAATAGACATAATAAGTCAACAAGTATTTAGACGAAGCTTACCATGTTAGCTGTTGCACAACTACAAATGGAATGAAGGTAAAGTTTGTACTCAGCTTGTAATTGCATATGCCATTGTGGAGTTACCAGAAGTGCATGAACAAATATTGTACTTGAAGAATAGAATGGCTAAAGGAAGTACGCATCAAACACATTCTATTATTCAGAAAGTTGTGAAGTAAGATAAGTTCAAAGGGAAAGGGTCACTGATGGGAAACAGAACTATTTTAGTTTCAGTCATAGCTGATACTGCCGAGTAACAGGTACCAATTCCTCTCACTCTAAAGTGAGGTGCTAGGCTGACTATGCAGACTCTGTAGAGAAAATGTCTTAAATCATGTTTTGTGAACTTGAGCCACGCACTGACATTGAACACATGAAAGGGTTGAGTCAGAAGGGCCAAGGAATGTAGAGATTGGAAGAGCCCTGAGGAGCATAGTGCTATAATGCCATTATCTCCATGGTGGTGGGTGGGTAGGTTGCTGGGTGATTTCTCTTCTTCTCAAGCATGTTGAGAGAGGCTTCACAGTATCTCCTGGAACTTGGGAGATATAGCAACTAGTGTCTGACTCAGGCCTGATAAATCTCAAGGTAGAGCTCATGACCAGAGATCTCTGCTAAGTGGCCAATTAGGCAGTATTTGGAAAACAAGTGCATTGTAACATACTCATATGATGAGTCTAAAGTGATGATCCTTGGAAGCAGATATGGGTCATCAGGAAAGAACTAACAAGGGCTTTCTCTCAATACTGTCTCAAAAGCCCACTTGGTGGGAGATAATGGCTGACCCTGTACTACTACATATTCCTAAAATCTGCAATTGAGTAAGTAGGGAAGAGGCATCAATCAAATAATGAATGTACAAGTGAGATATTTAATGCAAGTCAGGAGCTTTGAAAAGCCCAGCAAAGTATCTTGAGGAGTTACTTTCATCAGTCAAAAGCTTTTTCCTGTCTCTGTATCTCTTTTCCATTTTCATACTCCAAGCTTGGAAAGATCTGAAATCTCAGGTAATAACTGTGAGATAGGGAGTGGTAGGTAAAGATGGAAGTCTAACACTGAGCACACTACTCTTTCCTATTGGGAGACAGAAATTTAATTTCAAATGAAAGTTAGTTTTTTATTACAATGCCAAATAAAACATATTAATTAATAAACAGAAACTATTTTGGAAACTACAGTGACTTCAGATCATTTTTTATTATCTGGATATAACTACAAAAATAGGAGGTTTGCTATGTATTCTATCCAGTGGCAGCAGAATTGTCAGGCCCACAAGTAGGTGTGGAAGGGCAAACATAAGAAAGGAATAACACTATTTATTCACAGAATCTTGATTAGCAAACTGGATAAAACACTAGGGTGTACGAGGAAAAAGAAAGTTTCAATGGGAAACTAGTGAGAGACTACGTTACATTATGGAGACAGGCAGGGTTAGGTGGTCTAGCGAGAACACAGTCTGGTTTCCAATAGCTGGTGATATCTAAGGTATACAGCTCAATTAAACCCCCTTTATTGCTGGAAGTCATGACCAGCTATCAGGGTCCACTTGAAAGGATGATAAGGGGGATTTTATAAAACTGAGAACTTGGTTACTTGCATTTTGTTCACTTGTTGAAGCAAGATTTGTTTTTCACATAAAACTGGTAATCCGTAAACAAGAGTTTGCCAGGATACTTGAATCCACATCTTTGTGATTCAGTGATTCAGATAGGCTATTACCCTGTTATGCCCAGGACTGACACACAGTTTGCAGGGAAGTTCCCTTGTCCTTAGAAATCCTTTAATTCCACACTAGGACAGTTGGTCATGAAAGCTACAGAGGCAACTTCAGGAAAGCATGAATGTGGGCTCAGTTTGCTCCTCTCCAGAACTGTGGTGATGAGAAATGTTCATTTATTGACAAATTATGTAAATCCTAACTACTGCACCCCAAAGAACTTGAAAAAAGGTAAAAGAATAAGAGCCCAGGCAACAGCAAAAGTTAACAAATGAGACCTGATTAAATTGAAAAGCTTCTGTACATCCAAGGAAACAATTAACAGAGTGAACAGACAACCTACAGAATGGGAGAAAATATTTGAATGCTATACATCTGATAAAGCACTAATAACCAACATCTACAAAGAACTCAAGGGAATCAGCAAGGAAAAACAAATCAACCGACCCCAGAAAAAAGTGGCCAAAAGGCACAAAGAGAAACTTTTCAAAAGAAGATAGACAAAGGGCCAATAAACATATGGAAAAAATGCTCAACGTCTCAATCACCAGGGAAAGGCAAAATTATGTTACATTATCACCTAACTCCAATGACAATGGCTTTCATCAAAAAATCCCAAAACAACAAATGCTGGCATGGCTGTGGAGAGAAGGTAACTCCTACACTGTCAGTGGGTCTGCAAACTAGTCTAACGTCTATGGAAACTTGTACAGAGATACCTCAACAAATTAAAACTAGACTTACCATTTGATCCAGCAATCTCACTATTGGGTATTTACCCAAAGGAAAAGAAGAAATTTTACAGAAAAGATATCTGTACACAAATGTGGTGGGCAGCACAAATGGTGGCATAATTCACAATTGCAAAGATGTGGAATCAACCCAACTGCCCATCAATACTTGAGTGAATTAATAAAATGTGGTGTATGTATATCATGGAGTATTACTCAGTCATAAAAAATGGTGAACTAATACCTTTTGTAACAACCTGGATGGAACTAGAGACCATTTTTCTAAGTGAAGTATCACAAGAATAGAAAGACATATACCACATGTACGCACTATTAAATTAGAATTAATCTATCAATACCCATCTGCACATTTGGTAATAGGAGGACAAAGGCAAATTCACACCTAAGGGGTGTAATGCACACTATCTAGGTGAGGTGCACACTTATAGTTTTGTCTCAAACTGTCCAAAAGCAATTCATGTAACCAAAACATTTATAGCCCATAATATTCTGAAATTTAAAAAGAAAAAAAGAATAAGAGCTCCCATACGAAGATGGTAGCCAGTGAATCAGAAAACTGACTCGGGGCCTTATTTGGGTACTCAATACAACACTGACTTGTTGGTAACCAGGGAGACAACAATGGGAACATGGCTGTCATTATCTAAAAGAACAAGGCATGTCATATCCCCAAGAAAATCTTTTCTATCCTAACACTAATTTCTTAAGCGAAATTAACAATTTTATAGATATCTTTACAGAAATAATTATAATATATTATAATTATAATTACAATAATGACATCTTTAATTCATTTTTTTCCTCTAAAAATTCAGGGATATTGGTAGGGAGTTTGTTCTGTATTTAAAAGTCAACTGAGATGCCTTTAGTTCCTCTTTCTAATATAGCATAGCAACTATGTTAGTTTAGGCTGCCATTAACAAATTGGGGGGCTTACACAGAAATTTACTGTCTCACAGCTCTGGAGACTAAGAGTCTGAGATCTAGGTGTAAGAAGAGATGGTTCTTTCAGAGTGCTTTTTGTGCCTGTGAGGGAGACCCCGCCCCATGCCTCTGATGCTGCACAGACAATCTTTGGCATTCTTTGGCTTGTGGAAACATTGCTCTAATCTCTGCCTTCATTTCACACGGGGCCCTTGCTATGTACCAGTCTCTGTCTAAATTTCCTCCCTTCTTCCCTCTTTCTTTTTTGTTTCCCCATGTTTATTAAAATGTTACAGCACAGCAGATAGATTCAAATGGTTCCCCGTGGTGTCTTGCAATTCATCCCAACTGTAGGTTGAGTGACCAGAAGGTTGGACAGATAGCCAAAATCCAAAGCTTCACTTCAGCATTTTCTTAGTGCCAGGATCTACTTCAGTGACCTCCTGATCCAGGGCTGAGAGCTTGGGGATATAGTTGTCTCTCCTCTCTTTCTCTTGCTCTTGCAGCTTGATGGAGAAGCCTCTCACTGGGTCCTCTGGATCAGTTTCATCAGGTGCGTGATGAAGCCTACTGTCCCCTTGCAGAGCTTCTTACAGCCAATAATGCCAATGGTGTGTGACCTCCTCAAACACACGCTTGTTCCTGTGGAAGTCGTGATGACTTCCAGCGTCTTCTAGTGTTTGTTATCCAGTATTAACTATATATATATTTAAAAATTAAAATAAAGTTAATAGCCCAAAACAGCACTCTTTGTCCATAGTTGTTCATCTTCTAGCATCTTGCTGAAAGGCAACTCCTTTCATTTTTTTTAAAGAATTGCATATTTGTGCATTTACTTTCATTTTGTCACTGTTATGCTTATATTAACATTATTCATTTGTCATTTAAATGTTATGTAATTATTTCAATTCCAGAAAGTGTGAATTAGCATTCTTAGACCACATTCTTCCCTTTCAATTCCCCACCATGCTGTAGAATTTCCTCTAAAATGTAATTATATTGATATTATAAATTTATGATTATGTAAATATTTTTATGGCTGAGCCAAATAGTGAATTATGACTTCTTGTATAATTTGCTTCCCCATGTAATTAATAATTGTTTTAAAAATAGACATTTTAGCTGGACTCACGGTAAAATTAAACAGATGGTACAGGGAGCTGCCTCCACATGTGTACAGCCTCCCCATTATCAACATTCCACACAAGAGTGGTATATATTTTTTCCTATCTATGAACTTACATAGACATGCTATTGTCAGCTAAAATCCATAGGTTACATTCAGGCTTTCCTCTTGGTGTTGTATGTTCTATGTGCTCTGGCAAATGCAAAACCTGCATTTACCATTATAGAATCATGCACAGTGTTTTCATGACCCTCACAGTCCTCTGTGCTCTGCCTACTTTGTCCCTCTTGTATGCTATTGACAATGACTGACCTTTTACTGTCTCTGTAGTTTTGATTTTTTCACAATGTTATAAAGCCGGCCTCATAGTATGTGGCCTTTTCAGATTGACTTAATAATATGATTTAAGGTTCCATCATGTCTTTTCATGACTTTATAACTCATTTCTTTTTAGCACTGAATAATAAACCATTATCTGGATGTACCACAGTTTATCTATTCTTTCACCCAGGGATGGACATCTTTGTTGCTCTCAAATTTGGGCATTTATTCATAAAGTTGTTGTAAGCCTTTTATGCAGGTTTTGTGTGAATGTAAGTTTCCAACTTATTTGAGTAAATACAAAGATGGATCACAATAGATGGATCATATGGTAAGAGTATGTTTATAATTGTAAGAACCTGTCAAAATGGAAGACATTCCAGAGTGGCTACACTATTTTACCTCCTCACCAATGATGAAAGAGAGTTCCTATTGTTCCATATCTTTGCCAGCATTTGGTGGTGTCATTATTCAGGATTTTGGTTATTTTAATAGGTGTATAATGCTGTCTGGTGGTTTTAATTTCATTTCCCTGAAGACATACGATATGGAGCATCAATTCCCTAGAACTTTGGGATTATGTTGCTTCTATAGATCAAGTTGGGAAAAACTACTATTTTGAAAATGTTGCATCTTTATACCCCCAAACAGAATTTTGCTCCATTTATTTAATCCTTAGATTTCTTTTAAGAGTTTTGCAATTTTATTCATCTAGATCTTACATATATTTTGTAAGATTTTGCTAGGGTTTGAATCTGTTCCCCCAAAAGTCTATATTGGAAACTTAATTAAAAAGTTATCATGGGAGTTATTATCATGGGAATAAGTTTGTTAAGGACCTTTGAACTCCCTTTTCTTAGAGAATTTACATTAGAGATTTTGCTATTATGAATTCTTTCTCAGCCCTTTTGAGACAGAATTGTCTACAACACAGGAGTTTCTATCACTCAGGACCTGGAAGACATCCTGTTAAAATGTAATTGTTTGGAAAGACAGCATCTGTATGTCATTTCCAGAGGAATATAAATGCCTAAATTTGGTAGGTGGCAATTAGCAAACTAGGATGCCCTAATCACACTGAACCCCCCATGTCCTCCAGAATTTTTCCATTAGATCACTGCACCATTTAATAATGCCCCTGCCTTTTATTTCAGTGTAGTTTAGTCTCTCCCCTATTGCAATAGGCTCGTCCTCGATTGAAATAATCTTAAATAAAATCTTCCTTACATGTTTAACTTGAAGTTTAACTGGGATATCAGCTCTATATCAAAGTCTCTTTTCTGTACTTCAGTAGTTCAAATAAAATCTATCTTGACAATTCTAGCAAGTATGTGGTGCAATTTCTCTTTAATAGTTCTGATGTCTTTTTTTTTTTTTTTTAATTGGTTTATTCTTTTGTTTTGCAGAGTACATTAGTCATTGGTTTCTTAAGAACAAGTGGATGACTTCAAGTCTAATGAACATGTTCTCCACTTATTTTCATACTAATTGTTTTGGATGGGTAGATATTGCCTGATTAAATGTGATTTTCTATCAGAACTGTGTGGACACTTTTCCATTTTCTTCTAGTTACTATTTTTAGCAGTTAAAAAATATAATATTATTTTTGCTTACTGTGATTTCTTATATAAGGTGCTTTTATTTTTTCTTTTGGTCTTTTGTATTTTTTTTTAAGGTTTTCTTTTTTTATTATTATTAAATCATAGCTGTGTATATTAATGCGATCATGGGGCACCATACACTGGTTTTATAGACCATTTGACACATTTTCATCATACTGGTTAACATAGCTTTCCTGGCATTTTCTTAGTTATTGTATTAAGACATTTACATTCTACATTTACTAAGTTTCACATATACCCTTGTAAGATGCACCGCAGGTGTAATGCCACCAATCACCCTCCCTTACCCAAGGGTAGTTTTTGTATCTTTTTTATGAAATAGTGAAATATTTCAAAAATATTGACGTGCATAGAGGATATTATAATATCATTATACCTACCACACAGCCTCATTATATCTTTAGACTATGATTGCTTGAAGTCAATTTTAAACAGCATTTTAAACATACAAATGATGCCTCTTCTGTATTCCTCCTAAATATTATTTTCCTCTCTCCTTCTCCACAGATAATCACTATCATGATTTAGGGATAAGTGTTCTTGTGAAATTTTTTATAATTTTACTAAATATTTACATATGCATGAATAACAAAATATGCTTTGTTTAAGATTTTAAAATGTATATTTACTCTATACCTTATTTTCATTATAGTTTATATTTTTGAGGTTTATTCATGTAGAAAAGTATGTTTAGGTCCAAGTTCCGAAATTCTGTAATGGCAGAACCTTCGTGTGTTTCTTTTTCATCTAGTTTGCAGGGCGTCTCATGGGCTTTTTAATATAGGAGTTGCTTATATCTATTCTAGGAAATATTCTTGCATTATATTTTTAATTTCCCTCCCTTCCACTTTTTCTGTTAGTATAGGAGCTTCTGTTAGACAGATACTTGACTTCCAAGATTGGTGTCATACTTTCTTTTCTTTTCTATTTTCTTTATAAAGTCTTCCCAGATTAATATTGAAATATTTTTAAACTTTTAATGGGTTAAGCTTCTCCGAGCTAATTATTTTTTTTTATTTATTTATTTTTTTGTCTTGCTAACATTTTGAATCACTTTTGACCAGGTTGTCTTAGTTCTCTGAATTATTGTAGGTCTAACACTGTCTTTCCTACTTTGCTTTTGCTTTATCCAAGTTACTTATCATACTTACTAGATCAATAGATAAATAAATAATACTAAAAGTAATTATCAAGAATATAATGGACAATGTTCCTACTTTATGAGTGTTCATAATGGAGCAGAAGAGATGGAGAAAAAATATATATAAACAGACAGAAATGTTCATGTCGTGATTAATATAATGGAGAAAAGTAAATTCAAGTAAAGAAATGGAATGATCAAGGATTGGGTGGGATGGGAGAGAGGGTAACACTATTTTAGGCATAGTGGTAAGGAAAGATCTCTCAGTTTGCATTTCAACAGAGTTCAGTGAATGAAGTGAAGGAGTAAACAGAGCAAAAATGGAGAAGAGTGTTTTCAGCAGAGAAGACAGCTAGTGGTAATGATCGAAGATTTTCCATGTCATTTACTCTTGTCTCTTACTTTCCTGTTGGAGCTTTTCCTTCAAAGGCCAGTGATCCCTGTTTGTCCTTTCATATCAAGTAGGAAGATCTGAAACTTGCCTGGCAGTTGTTATTGCATTAGTGCACTGCTCATTGGCATTCTTCCCACATGACGATTGGCATTGCCTTCCAAATGCTTGGTAGGTAGGGTTCTACTAAGTTCTACTTCTGGTCTTCCAGTCTTCTTATAAGTTAGGTACCAGACCACAGCATTCTTGGGGAGAAGTGGGGAGGATCTACCTGATAGTCTTGTCCTATAGTGTGTAGATTTGTTCTTTCAGTATGCAGATTTTAATTTGATCACCCTACATTCAGAGACTTTGCTCATGCCTATCTATGCATCAAGAGACTGACTTGTTGGGTGGAGAAGCCTGCTGTGTGGACCAAAGCAAGAGCTGGGGTAGTCTAACTGTTCCCTGAAAAGATTATTATCCATTCTAATTTTCAGTCCAATAACACACACTCTGTGCATTTCCAAATCTTAGTTGTTATAGGGTGTTATATGCCAAATCTACACATTGGAACCCTTCTTTACATGTTCATAAGTTATTGGCTTTTGTTTTTTCCTAAGTCACTTGCCAATCTTCCATCTACTTTCTGCCTTCTAAAACTTGCTTACTTTTTAATATCACTTTGGCAGCATTTTAGGATAAAAAATAAGTAAGTAATTATGGGCGCATATGCAATGTTTTAACTATAAATATAAATTCTTGCTTGTAAAACAGACGATTGTAAAGGTTGCCTTTATATCCTCTCTTTTAAATGCAAAAGGAATTCCTGAGTGTGATCTGCTCCACACATAAACACAGGTTACCGAATCCCTGCATGTTTTGTATTTTTGAGCTAAAAATCATGACTTTGGACACAAAAAACAAGTCTAGATAGCACAAAATACGCAGAGAACTACAAACAAAACCTTTTAGACTCTAAATGGATTCATACAAAAGAAAATTTTAAATGGGTTCAGAATTATAAAATACTAAAACTTTTCAGTCTGAAGAACAGTGTCATAATTTTATGTTCAAATCAATATAGTGACAAAAAAATTTTCGTGCTAATATATTTATCCCTGTCTCCTAGTAAATCTTCATGAAGTTCAGGTTAAAGGACCTCATTTTTGGTCATGTCATTTTTCAAAATAACAGGGTCTGCTGTGTTACTTGAAAGTTGTTATTCGCTTTAAAAATTTGTTTCTTACACGGCTTGTATGTATTGGGGTCAATGCAAAAAGCTTAATTGCTCAGCAAATAATAATTATTTGGTTAAAAAAGTTGACAAGTAAGTGAGAAAATGATACTTACTGACATTTCAGAATTTTGATAAAAAGCTAAAATTTACTCTCACAGTTTATGCCATTTGAAAAGCAGGGCATAAATGCATATGACTGTTAATATAAGAATCAATGGAGGCTATATTGCAGAGATTAGAAAGTGGAGGGCGAAAATGTGGCATTTTTAGTTGCACTTTAAAAATGTGAAGTATTGTCAGATTTCTAGAATTGTCTATTACATCCTTCTTTTGGAATAACATTGAAAATTGATACTTTCTCACTTCTAGGCAGCTTAGTTACTATCTAAAAGGTTAGAAACATGCTTCTTACCAAATAGCAGTAAGTCTAGACTTACCAGTACAGCTATTCAAACACTAATTATTCATGTCCCATATGCAAAACACTGTGCTAGGCCATAATGATATTCTGTGAATCTATATAAGATGGAATATTTTATGTATATCTTCTGTTGGGAGAGTAGGTATAAATATAAACTGTAACAATATATGGAAACATTTGATGAGTACCTAATAAATAGTATGGACCATCTTTGGGTGTGATGTCTGGGAACCCTAGCTGGGGCCTGAAGGAAGTGTAGGACTTAGATAGGCCCACATCCTATAGACCATTTTAAGTAGAGTGGACCAAATAATGAAAATTGTAAGGCTACCACATCTTGTATATTTAAGGATCGATAAGTAACCTTATACTTATGAGATAGGAGTTTAGAATGAGTAGTGCAGGCCAGGTGTGGTAGCTCATGCCTATAATCCAGCATTCTGATAGGCTGAAGCCATTCAGCCCAAGCAAGAGTGAGACCCCACCACCACTAAAAATAGAAAAAATTAGCCCAGCATTGTAGCAGGCTCCTATAGCACAGCCTACTGGGGAGGCAGAGGCAAGAGAATCACTTGAGCCCAAAAGTTGTAAGCTATGACACCATGGCACTCTACCAAAGGTGACAGAGTGGGACTCTGTCAAAAATAAAACAACACAAAACAAAAGACAAAAAATAACCCAAAAAACTCCCCCAAAACAAAACAAACAAACAAACAAACAAACAAACAAAATAACCAAATAGTACAAAGTAGCTTTGGTAGTATAAGTTGGGACTAGACCAGGGAAATGCCAGCTGAAGAAATCCTGGCTTCTTGATTAATTTGTGATCAATAACTAGCGATGGGTATTGTCAAAGAGGAACCAAGAGGTAATGCAATAAAAATAATCTAGTATCTTATAGGATTAGGCTGGTCTGTGCAAGAGACACAGTGAAACCAGTACAGGTGGTGTATTCCATAACAGTCATCATGGGGGTGACAGCGCAGATGATGAGAATTCCAAGTGCTGTTCCTTAATCCCCCCAGGACTATTCTGATTTGCAAAAGGATCCATATATGCAGCACTGGGGACCAGGACCACTGCCTTTAATATTATCAGAGTAAGAACAAGAAAGAACCAAGTCAGCATTCTCCTTGCTTTAAAACACAATTCCAGGGAAGATAGCAGAGGAATGCCACGCAGACACATTTAAGGGAAGAAGTAAATTTTAACAAAAGAACAAAAAGTACTCTGGGAGGTCAAAATATTTATATTAACAAAGACATAGACATTTCATTATTTGTATTGAGTCAAGCAGTTAGAAAACTATGTGATGAGTCACATGATGTAAGTAGCTGAAGATGCAAGAGTTGGAATAGTGGGGAAGCTGAATTTGACACTAAGAATCATAATGCTTCATGAATTCTTATGTACAACCAGTATCTACTGGATGAAAGTTTAAAATACCTTCAGAGAGCATTGTGCTGTATCTCACTGCCAATGTATGTGTGGATACTCATATAGAACAAATTTTTATTATTTATGGCTTATTTCCTGCTATGGAACTTATTTAGTTTTTAATATATCATTTTTTATGTTAATACATGCATAGATCTATGCAAACCTGCTTCTACATATAAAACTTCAATGCCAAATTTATCCTGGTAACATGAAAATTAGTGAAGGCAAATCATATTGCTCACGATAGAAGAAAGAACAGCTGAACACATATGGTTTGGAGAAGACAAGCAAAATTAGCCATGGAATGAGTGTTACATATACAGGAACATAACACAGAAGAGAAAGCACTCTAAACTTCAAAGACGTGATTGCTTCTACTATATGATGAATTAGAGAGAAATAGATGGAGGATTTAAGTATTCATGCCTCTACTTTATTGTGAAATCTTCAAGCATAGGGAACTTCTGAATTAGGCTGATTATGTATCGTAATTTAATATGACACCATAGTGAGGGTTACTCCAGCTGTTAGTCTTATCATTAGTTATTCAAAAAAAACATTGAGAAATATTTCTGTGAGCATGAAAACATTATAACCAATACTCTAAAATGAGATGAAGAAAGTACAATAGTATTTGACTTTCTAAAACTTAGAGTTTTACAAACAAAACGTGTTTAGGTTACATGGACTCACTACATATTTAATATAAAATGTTTAAAGTTCACTTCTATAATATGTTTTAATTATTTCTTGCCTAAAACAGGTTTCTTATGTCCATATTTTAATAAAAGCTATTATTTCACTTTTTAAAGTCTTATCACCACTGCTTTTATTCCAGATAAATGTTTTATATTATCTTCCACTGGTCTACACTTTCTGCAGCCTGAGTATTGCTGCGAAAATTGCATTTTTAATGAAATCCTCCTCAAACATCCTGTACATCTTTCTTCATTTGAATTAATATTTCAGGTTATCCCTTCTAAAAAGATTTTCCTTATTTATGCCATCCCTTTTTTTACCCTCACAAGGATATACCTGCTACTTCTATAGACATGCAAAGAGCAGTAATATCTTGGTCATTTGTTTTTTTTTCTTAAGGGAAAAAAAACCCCAAAACACATTAAGTCCAACATATTCACTGTTTCTGCTCAAAATATGTATATTAACTCCCAACTAGAGAAGAAAGTCTGCATCCAGAATGCAAATAATTTTGTTTTATGGGATCCTTCTAATGTTCTGAAAGGTAATAAGGGGAAAGGGAGGGAAAAAAGAATAGAAGGAAGAAAGAAAAGAAAAGGAAGAAAGGAAAGGAGTGAGGATGGGAAAGGGAGAGAAAAAAAGGAAAGAGAAAAAAGGCAAGAATTCAGTAAGGAAGTCTCTATGCTATGTTAAAGTTCATTAAACCTCCAGACTCAAAAGTCTCATTTTTTTTTTTCCCCCCCCAGCATCTAAAGTTAGGAGTCATCAGCTATGAGTGGGATATAAGTTTGGCAAAATGAGTCTTCTCTCCTCACTTTCACATACTTACAAGCAGATGCTAAAGGCAGAATTTTCTCAGCTGGTTACAATAATGAAAGATCAAGTTCTCACTGGCTTTATAGTTTCCAATGTACTGAATCTCTTCAGGCGGCTTTTCCTGCTGTTTTCTCACTTTCCTGTTTGTGCCTTCCCCACAGGTATCTTTTCCCATCTTCTGAATGTTCCTTTTCCTAAGAGCTTTGAAAAGTGATGTGCATTCACTCCAGGGGCTTAGTTAGCAAAGAACAGGTTAGCTATTTCCAGAGATGTTACTGCTATTAAACGACTCATCTGAAGGCCACCATTTCATTAATTTCAAAAGCACATGGATGTGGATTTCTAATCACCATGAAGTCACGGAAGTGCTGATGCTATTGAGGGCTTGGAGACAGTTAAGGCACTCTGAAATGTCTCCTCAATAGCACCCCATTCCTGCTAGTCACTACCACAGCCCACACCCAGCACTGTCAATATTAATTTCCCAAAGTCAAAAATTATGACTTAATAGCATCTGAGTTTGCCTCCAGGGATTCATTTTTCTTTTTTCTTTTTAGTTGACACATAATAATAGTGTATATTTATAAGATACCTAGTGATTTTTTTTTTTTTTTTAATATGGAACGCTTCACGAATTTACGTGCCATCCTTGCCCAGGGGCCATGCTAATCTTCTCTCTATCATTCCAATTTTAGTATATGTACTGCGGAAGGGAGCACATACCCAGTGGTGTTTTGATACATGTATACAATGTGTAATGATTAAAGCAGGGTCAAATATTTATCCTTTCTTTGTGTTGGAAACACTCAGAATCCTCTCTTTTAGCTTTTAAAAAAATATACATTATAGGGCAGCGTCTGTGGCTCAAAGGAATAGGGCACCAGCCCCATACACTGGAGGTGGTGGTTCAAACCCGGCCCAGGCCCCCCCCCCAAAAAAAATACAATATATTATTGTGAATTATAGTCATTGTACAGTTAACAGAACACTAGAATGCATGTCTCCTATTTAGTTATAATTGTATATCAATTAAGGAGGTGAGATGGGTGGCGGGGTGTTTGTATCAATTAAGGAGGTGAGATGGGTGGCGGGGTGTTTGGGGAACGGGGCATGAATCCCTCATAACGCCTTGGTGCCTCCCTGCAGTAATGAGTGAGTGCTTACTTTATCAGTTCACCGGAGAAATGGTTCTTTAAAAGAGTGTGGGCACCTCCTCCTCTGTCTTACTCCTTTTTTGCCAGGTGACATGCTTGCTTCCCCTTCACCTTCCACTTTGATTAGAAGCTCCTGGAAGCCCTCACTAGCTGAAGATACTAGCATTTCCTTAATGTAGAGTCAGCAGAACCATGAGCCCTAAAACCTCCTTTCCTTCATAAATTACCCACCCTCAGGTATTTCCTTTATAGCAATTCAAAATGGGCTAAGAAACCTCCCACTCGCTACACTTCCCATGCCTCTAATAACTGCAACTTATTTTTTTTTTCTTCCATGAGCTTAACACTTTTTTAACGTCACACATGTAAGTGAGAACATGGGATATTTGTCTTTCTGTGCCTGACTTACTTCATGTAACATAATGTCCTATAGGCTCATTCATGTTACCAGAAATGACCATAATAGATTTCATCATTTTTATGGCTAAATAACATCCATTGTGTATATGTACAACATTTTCTTTATCCATTCATCTGCTGAAGAACATTCCAGTTGATTCCATCATCTTGGTTATTGTGAATAGTACTGCAATAAACATGGGGGTGTAGATACCTCTTCAATATACTGATTCCTTTGGATAATTACTGAGAAGTGGGGATTGTTTGATCATATAGTAGTTCTATGTTTAGTTTTTTGAGCAACCCCTGTACTGTTTTCCATAACAGCTGTACTAATTTACATGCATACCAACAGTGTATAAGAGTTCCTTCTTTGAATACTCACCAGTATTTGTTATTGCTTATCTTTTTGACAGTAGCCATTTTAATTGGAGTGAGGTGAAGTCTCATTATGTTTTTTGTTTATTGTTAAATCATAGCTATGTACATTAACGCAGTCATGGGGCAACATACACTGGTTTTATAGACTGTTTGACACATTTTCATCACACTGGTTAACATAGCCTTCCTGGCATTTTCTTAGTTATTGTGTTAAGACATTTATATTCTACATTTACTAAGTTTCACATGTACCCTTGTAAGATGCACT
>CAUYPK010120523.1:0-12101 GCA_963574355.1 Loris lydekkerianus
GAAGGCTATAACCCAACTATACCTCAAGACTATGAGGAAAGGACCAAGGAAGGGGAAGGGAGGGGGGAGGTTTGGGTGGAGGGAGGGTGATGGGTTGGGCCACATCTATGGTGCATATTTTTATCTATAATAAAAAAAAAAACTAATTTAAAAATTAAAAAGAATGAGACCCCACATAGTCAGGTGTTGTGGTAGGCGCCTGTCATCCCACATACTCAGGAAGCTGAGGCAAGAGAATCACTTGAGCCCAAGAGTTTGAGGTTACTGTGAGCTGTGACACGACAGCACTCTACTGGGGGAGACAAAGTGAGACTCTGTCTCAAAACAAACACACACAAAATCTCCAACTAGTTCCTACAACCAATTGGGAAGGTGAAAGGGGTGGAAGATTGGAGAGAGGAAAAATGTGTGTAAAGCTCAAAGGATTTCCTGAGGAGGAATTAAATACCCAGTATCCTCTCTTTTGAAGTTCAGTATTATGGGAATTAGAGTGGCCCTAAATGAGATAAGGCCATAGGAAAGGATAACACCTTTTCCTTCATCTCACTGTTCCTGAAGGGAACACTCTGCAAGGGGCTCAGGGACTTGGTCAGATCTTGCCATAGTCATTTTAGAAGCAGCCACCTTTGGGCATGGTGTGTTGCTGATTTTGCAACTTAGGCCAAGCCCCTTGCCACTGCTGGCACGCTATGGAAGGAAATGCTGCCATCTGTATACACGTGGGGTTCTTAGGAGCTGTAACAAGGGCAGTGCCAGGAGTCCAGAAGTGGAAGGAACAGGGACTGGGCTGGTTGTGTCCTACAGGCCACACAGGATGCCTCACTAATACTACTCCAGCTTTAACAATAAAACCCCAAGCTGAGGCTGCTTATCAGCGTGGAGCATTCTTTTTTTTTTTTTTTTGAGATAGAGCTTCAAGCTGTCACCCTGGGTAGAGTGCTGTGGCATCACAGCTCATAGCAACCTCCAACTCCTGGGCTTAAAAGATTCTCCTGCCTCAGCCTCCCAAGTAGCTGGGACTATAGGCACCTGCCACAATGCCCGGCTATTTTTTGGTTGCAGCCATTATTGTTGTTTGGCAGGCCTGGGTTGGATTTGAACCCACCAGCTCAGGTGTATGTGGCTGGCGCCTTGGCCACTTGAGCCACAGGTGCCCAGCCAGCGTGGAGCATTCTTGCCTGCCTGGCAGGTGATGAGCAGCCAGGGCTGGCCCTGTAAGCTGAGTAAGGCCCTACGACTTACCACACTTTCCCTGTTACCCTCTGGAGAACAGGGAAAGGCATTCGCAAACTATCACACAGGCTTACAGTCAGACATTTTAAGATTAAACAGAGAAGCAACCTTATGTTTTAAGCAATGCTGGTGTGATGTAACATAGCAGCTCCTTAAAAAGAAATGCTGTGATGCCTGCTTCAAGGACCTTACGCTGCACAGTAACTAGGAGTCACGTATTACTGTGCCCAGTTTAAAGACAGGGAAACTGGAGCTCAGCAAGATTGAGTGGTGTGTCCAATTCTCCATCCCTGGAAATGTTCCCGCCATCCCAAGCTGGCCACCTATTTCTTTTTTTTTTTTTAATAAATGCTAAACTCCAAGGGGACAGGTACATTTTCGTATCTGTCCATAGTCAGAGGTCTCCTATCATATCATGGTACAGATTGATTACTTCCTCAGCTTTGGGTTTTATTGATGAAGCTGGAGTAGTATCAGTGAGGCATCCCGCATGGCCTTTAGGGCACATGCAGCCCAGTCCTTGTTCCTTCCACTGCTGGACTCCTGGCACTGCCCTTCAGGCCTGAAGTCAGCTCTGTGCTCTGCGCTTAGGGAACAGTGAGGGGAGCTCTGAGGGGCAGTAGCACGCGCGCCTGCTCCCCTCGGGTGCTGGGCTCTGTCTCTGCAGCCAGCAGTCACTCCCACCTTGGGAAGCCTCAGCAGAGGCGCTGCCATGGGACACCCGGATGGGACATGTTCGTGACTTTGCTCCAGAGGTTCAGGGCACCGGGACACCCCAACTCCCATCAACGATAGGCTTCCATGTAGTACTCCCTCATTCTCTCATGCAGAGGACCCTCATACCATGCCTTTGAAGGAGAAGTAGGAGAAATGAAGGGAAAAAATGGCTTGTTCCCTGACAGAATAGTGTCCTTTCTGATATGACATAATGACTTTTTTTGTTTATAAAATGAAACACTTTAATAATTTTATGTAACCTAAAATAGGTAATAAAATTATCAGGTAAGTTCATATTTGTGTTTTTCTCTTTTAAAACTGTAGAATAATTACAATTAATCCACCAACATCTTTCCCACCCAAAATAAATAAGGGCTAGGGAGTATGCGGGTGGTAGAAACACCGGATTGGAAAGGGTTAAGATTTGTGTCTATCACTCTGCATACTAAGTTGTAATGTGCCCAGATCACAGGGAAGGAATTAATGTCCCTCTTCCCAGTTGTACTTATTTCCATTCTCTATCTTTTGTTTATGTTATTTTTATTACTTAAGAGGGGGATTTAAAGGATGTGACTTCATCTTTCTTTCCTTCTAAATTAGAATTGCCTTAAGTTTATTTCATGTAATTCTCAGAAGAGTTCTTTCCAGCTAACTGGGTTTTTCAAGTGGTTTGTTCCTAGAACTCAGCCCGGCCTTCTGGAAACAGATCTCAAGTCCTGAAATTCCCCATCTTGTCCCCCTGCCTTCCATCTCACCCACTCCTTCCTCCTGGGTCTACCAATTCTCACCCACCTTGACCTCTGCTCCTCTGCTTTCCCCCAGCTTAGGCCCCTCCTGGATTCACATACTTCTGGGCCAACCTTTCCGATGCACCAACACCCCTAGGTGAGCCTTCTCTTCAAACACCCGTCCACACAAACAGAAACACAAACAGGATCATCTTTCTCACCTGTCTTGGGATGACAATATTGCTGAGTTTGCTTATTCATGCTTAATGCATCCACAAAGGTACCTCAGCTTGGGAAAAACCCCCTCTCGGCGCAGCTCCACAACTCACCGGTAGCTCCTCTCCTACTATTACAGACCTTCTGTTCCTCAAGTTCCAACCCCACTCTCTGTTCTGCCCCTCTGTGAAGATTCTCTGTGTACCATTCTTAGAAGGTGCCTCCTCCACCAGCTCTCTCCGCAACCTTTTCTTAGAAGTAATTCCTCCTCACCTGTTGACCCTCCTCACTGAATCTCTGCGAGTCCCACTCCTTGGTGAACCTCCTCCCTGACTTCCTCCCACCACGCTCATCCTTTCCATTCTGATCTCGTCCTTGATCCATAAATCTAATTACATCTCCTCATCCTTACAACAGACGTTTCTGAATTTTGTCTCCTCTTAAAGTTCCTTCCCATGGCTCATTTTCCCTTCAGGGTGTGCTGTTAACGTTTGAGTTAAGATAATTCCCAGCTCCTTTTCATTCCTCACCTCTTCTACTGATTTTATTCATCCTTTTGTGTATGCCCCTCGTTAAATCAATCCTGGCGCAGATGCTTTCTGGAGGAGGGCAGAATTTTAAAATCTTGTTCCTTCCCTTATCCCTTCAAGTGAAGTTGGTTTTCTCAAAAGTCATCAACTGTGAAAATCAGCAGTATCACTGGCATCATTGATCTTGACCTCTGACAGCCTGTTGATAGCTTTTTTGAAATTTCCTCAGTGACTCACCCTGTGGTCTGGATGAGTCACTGAGCATCTCTGGGCCTCATCTGCCTCAGGACACTATCCAGGGCCTCCTGCAAACCGACACAATCACCGGTAATCACAGCCACCCTGGCTGCTCGCAGTTCCTGAAGCAGTGGGTATGGTAACACCCATGAGCAGAAAACTAGGTCAGGAAATGGGTCTCGGGAAACTAATATTTGAAAGATGAGACAGAAGTGATCCTGGAAGGAGGCCAAGAAGAAACGGCAGAGTGTTAGAGGCCATCTTATAAAATGCAAACCCTATTGCTTCACCAAGCTGCGTGAAATCCTTCCAGTACCTCCCCACAGGTTTTGGGATAAATTCAAACTCCTGCGGCTACTTAGGAGCTATGTTTTGTGCCCCTCTCCAAAATGCACTCTCTGTCCAGCCATTGCTTGGCGTCTGAGCCAGGATCCATTCTGGCTCTGCACTCACACTGCTGCTTTCTTTTTGAAATAAGAGTAATGAAAAAAGTGAGCCCAGTGTAGACATGTCTAAGGCTGCAGTTGTGGAAGGCTTCCCAGGGGCCATGGTTAAACTGTGCGTTGAGGAAGGCAGAAGGGTCTGTTATAGGAGGAAGGGGAAATGTTACTCTACCAGAGGCAACGTGCATTAACTTGAAGATCAGGGGGATCCTGTGATCAGATCAAAGCAGACACAGCAGAGAGAAAGAGGGACAGCGTGGTCAAGTCACTGGCCATCTCTGACAGAGGAGTCTGTGATATGGATGAGGCTGTGGGATGCAGGAGATCCAAGTTCTGCCTTTGAGTACTCAGGTTGTGGGGAGTAAACAAAAAATCCTAACACAGGACCAGCAAGACAGCCGGTGGGCATCTGAGCTGGGATGTCTACTTTCAACAGGAACTCAATAGGCAGGGGGAATTCCTGATGTGAGGGATGACTGAATGAGACTTATCCTTTGTTTCAGGGAAAGACAGGACCTGAGGAAAGAAGCTGGAGGGGTTGGGTCACTGGGTCACAGAAAGTCCTGGGCAGAAAATAAAATGCTTGGACTTCATCCTGAGGCCACACAGGGGCAGCCCCAGTGACTTCAGAGGACTATTCAGAGGACTGAATAGTTATGTATGTGTTTAAAGGGTATAATATGTATAACATATTTTAATAGTTATATACGTCCTTAAAGGGCATAGTAATAAACACAACCAACATATTATACTCTGATTTAACAGATATTACTGTTTAGAAAAAGGCAGTAAAAAAGTTTTTAAAAAATGATAATTTAAATGCTTTCAAGACAACAATTAAGTTAACAGTAGCACAGACACTGTACAGATCTAGGGATATTTGTGAAGGAAAACAGGTGTGTGAACCGTCTTGAGAAGTGGGAAGCAATGCCTATAGCTCAAGCAGGGAAGTGGCATGGCCAGGTCTGTGGCTGAGAAAGACAGCTGTGGAGCCATCAGGGAAGGACAGGAAGGGACAGGAGCAGCTGGTATCAACAGCCACGAAAGTGATCTAGGCAGGAGATGATCAAGGCCAGACCTCAGGTGTGGCAGGGGACATGGGGAAAAACCTGTCATGCACACTTCACGAGGCACAAAATCAATGTATTTAGTAACCAAAACCTGACACTTGGGCTTTGCTTAGGTTTTCTGTTTCATTACAAATTTGGACTTAATCAGATTTCTTCCCAAACCTCAAAGGTCTTCAACATAAGGATCTTCAACATAAGCATCCTTTAAGGATCCAAAGGAGGCACCATATTCAAGTTATAAATCCCTGTTTAGCAGATAAAGTTATCTCTAAAGAAGAAATTCAAAGAAGGTACATGACACAGGTTCTTGGAAGGCAGCGCTTTACTCAGAAGCAACAAAGCACTGCAGATGCATGAAGTAACAGCAGTGGCAGCAACAACGAACTTGCATTCTATGTATGAACAAGCTCATTTATTGTCATCATAACCCCACAAGGTAGGCACTCTGAGGATCATTTGTATTTAACAGAGGAAGAAACAGATGCTTGCACAGACTAACTCACCAAGACGACAGCACAGTAGGGGAGCCCCGAGGTCATATGTGGTCTCAAGCAACATGCTTTGCCATTGCCTTTAGGGTTAGTCCCACTGATCTGTTATTACTGGTTCATAAACGCCTAACACTGACAAAGCTACAGGGGTTTAGGGATAAAAAATCTAATGAAAAATCAAAGAGTCAATGCTTAGAACAAAATATATTCTATTATTCATACTTTAGGTGTAAGGACTTGAGATACTTTAGGTATAATTACAATCTGTTTTATTGAGCAAGAGTCACTACTAGTTATTGTGGGATTTAATTTACTGTTGCTTCTCCCACAACACACTTAAAAAAAAAAAGTGTAACCGTGAGATAAAGTTTTAAAAGTACACATTTTTAAGTCAGAGGAAATTAGCTGGAGGCTTTGGGAAAGTTCCTTAATCTCTCTGAGCTTCTGAAGTGAAGATAAGAAGACCTAGCTCCTCTCAGCATTATTAAATGTGAAAGGAAGTCCATTCTACTTTTGGGCAGACCTTACAGAAAGTCCTTCGTATGTGATGATCTAAAATCTTGCTACCACATAAACCAACTTCACCAATACTACCCAGAAGCAGTTAAGGCATTATTATTTTATGAAAGGCCACTTGACAGTTAGGAAAGGAAATTAGGGGTACACACAGCGGAATATAACCTCTGAACTACTCACTTGACTTAAAAATTTATAAGCAGGGGCCATCAAACAATTTAATATTGATCATACCAAAAACAAACTGCAGAGTATATTATGGCACAGAGATTGGGAAATATGAAAGGGGACAAAAGGAAAAGAAAGAAGAAAGGATGTGGTATAGAAAGTACTGAAATACATGTGCATGTAGTCACATTGGTCACTCGCACTGTCCCTTATAAATGGAAGTAATAAAATGCATTTCCATCTAAGACCTCCGGAGGCTCCCTTCTGAATACAGCTGCAGAGACTAAGAAGGCGGGCAGACTAGAGCAGCTGGCCAGGAGTGTAAATAGCAGGCAGATGTTCACCTGCAGAGAGCTCTTCTCTGAAGGGGCATTGTGAAATCACAGAGAAGCGAGGCGGGCCACTCACAGTAAAGGAGAAGGTGACAGGGATCTGTGGGGAAGCATTACAGGTGGGGGAAATTAAGAGGATAGAGCACTGGTGTGCCACGTTCACCTCACAGATACCATGGTGGAGTTGTGGGAGGGCTCCTTCTGCCAACACAGACCTTTATGTGGACACAGCGAGAAGCTGCCTGGAGTCTGTGCTGGGTCATTGCATGACAGAACAGGTGCAGTAAGGGTCTGGTGGCAGCCAATCCTGGGTTTCTGCAGATGACATCATCCTGTGTTCTCATATACCGGGCACCAGGTTAGCACTGGACTCAGCTTTGCAACAGCAGACTTCACAGCGCCCTTACCAGGCAGGGAAGAGAACAGAGGCTCCTCTGAGCCACACCCTGTGACTGAGCCATTCCCTCCAACAGGGTAGAATCTGAGCCACGGCACTACAGGACCCAATTTGTGAAACTTTGGGCAACTGCTTCAGGGGGAATTGGGGTTGGGGGGAGAACTTTACAATCTGTTGGAACCAATCTCCACTCATCACTTGGCCTCTGTAGTCCTTGAGCTTACAGAACAGCTGGCCACCTTTGCACAGCATCTTCATCCATCCCCCATGTCAGAAAACTGTCACCTTTGGGCCCCATCTCTATGTCCCAGGTGGAAACAGCCAGCTCCCTGTGCAGCCTTGCCCACATGGCCCTGCTTTTGGCTTTGAGGTCCTGCTTCTGGCTTTTTCCAAGTCCTGACTCTGAAGCACTCAAGACAGAGCCCAAAGCTCCATCCAAGTCCTCAGGGCTCTTGCCAGGCATGGGTTACCACTCCCATGATTTCACTGCTGCACTTGGACCCTGAAACCCCACCCCTAAGTCTCCACCATTGCCACAGGGCTGGTAGAACTGTCCCAAGGTCCCAGTGCCCTGCCAGGGTCCCCCTAGCCTTGAGCTGCCATTACATCTGGACTGGTTTGAGCAAGTGCCTGCAGCCAAGGAACCCAGTTACCATAGCCACCTTTGTGAGCAGACCCTGGGCACAGCAATCCCCACAATGCCGCCTCCATGGAGAGGGTCTCACCCAGTCCCCAACTTGAACTTCCTACAATGACCTGGGGAACAATCCAACACTCAGCACAGAGATGATCTAGTACAGGCCTGAACTGTGGCAATCACAGGGGAACAGGACAAATCAGAACAGCTGCACTACAGCTGTTTAGTGCACACACAACTCGCTCCCTGCCAGCATTTCAGAGTGAATAAAAGCAGCATCCAGGGATCTCCTATTCTTCTACTGCAGCAGGAGAGTTCCCAGTCAAGAACAGGTACCTTCCAAATCTATTAGTCCTGAGACAAGAAAAGAAGTTTCAGATGAAAAGAAACCAGCAAAAGAGCCCTGGCAACACGAAAACACAAAACACCCCCAAGCGATCACAATGGAGCTGTAGTACTGGACTCCAACCACAAGGAAATTGCTGAAACGGAGATGAGGATATGGATGTAAAATAAGATGAATGGGACTGAAGAGAGTTGAAAATCAACAAAAAGAAGCCAAACTAATTTTCCATAAATTAATGTAACACTGAAGAGCTAGACAACATATGAAATTATATCATAGAACTTAAAGCAACAAAAGAGTCCTTTAGAGAATTTCAAAACACAGCAGAAAGCCTCAGCAACAGACTAAACCAAAGAGAAGAAAACATGTCAGAGCTTGCAGACAAGGCTCTCGAGCTAACCTAGCATTCAAAGAGCCGGAGAAGAGAATAAAAAAGACATTAAAAAAGCTGAGCAATCCTTTAGAGAGAGACTGGACTATGTAAAGTGAACTAATATGCCAATTATAGGAATCCCTGAAGCAGAAGTAAGTGTTGAAAGCCTGGAAAATCCTTTAGAGGGAATTACTGAAGAAAACTTCCCTGGCATCCCCAGAGATCTAGACATCAAGACACAAGATGGTCACTGAACACCAAGAGATTTATAGCAAGGAGGACATCTCTTGAGACACATGAATACAGCTACAGAAGGCCAATAGGACAAAGCATTCGTCCTTCACCACAGAGGTTGCAAATAGAAAACTATCACCTTTTAAAATCTAGTCTGAGTGATCTGGATAGAAGCCCTATGTGAAACAGGTAATTCTCCTTGCCGTGTATGGTAACCTCCAGTTTCAATAATTTACAGTCCAAATGAAGCCAATGGCTGGAAATGCCCTGCCTTGTATGCTGGCCATTTTAAAGGGTTTAATTGTGCCTGTGAAAAGAAAACTATTTGTAATACATCAAACCAACTGAAAACTTTTCGTTGGTCCTACAATACAATAAAATGACTACAGTTAACAATATTATATTGTACACATGTCCTTGAAATTTGCTAAAAAGTATTCTTACCACACACACCAAAAAAGAAGAAAATAGTAACTGGTGCTATATTAGCTTGTGGTTTACATCTCATAATGTATACACATATGTGATCATCTGGTTGTATACCTGAAATATAAATAATTTTTAATTATCAATCCTACTTCAACAAAGCTGGGAAAACAATACACCTCTCTGTTGTGGTGTAAACTAAAAATTACACAAAAGCTCTTTTGAGAATCACTGCTCAAAACACCAGCTATAGGTATAAAAAGAATAACACAAAAATAAGTAAAAATGTAAAGTTTATATTAGTATCAATGCTAGAGGTCTTAGGGTGGTAGACCATATCCTGAATTGAGCAGTGGGTATGTTCTCTTTGGTCTGTTCACTAGTTTTTAAAATTAAAAAATGGCTAATACTAAAACATTAGGACAATTTAACATATATAATCTATATTTCAACTTCCTTTCAAAAAGATCAGAAGATCTAGCAACACCAGGCCCACGTTAACCATTCCTACTAAGCTGCAGAGGTCCATAGCAGCTGTTGCATAACGCTCTGTAATTAACCCTGGCCCCAAGTCTTCTTTAGCCCCATTCCATAGCCTGATCTCGGCAGACATTTAGGTTTGCAAAAATTAGTTTCCACATACTTACTCCCAAACACTATGTGCAGCACCCATTGACAGGAACTAATTAGCCTGCAGTAGAAATGGGGCCAAGCTATTCTCCAAAGCTACTGTCCTCAGAGTTCACTTCACCACCAAAAGCACAGCCACCACTGTCAAGAACTCATACAAAGGAGGTCATTTTTGTCAGGAGCTTAGTTCTGGCTGAAGTCAATGATTAACTTGAGGCATTTGCCAAAATTGGTTACTAAAGTTACTGAAGGGTGGCTGCTTAATAAGCTGTTTTTGGAAGGTGAAGAATTTCTAGAATTTAAAGTTGATCAAACAAAAGGTAAAATGACCAAGTTAGGAATTAAGAACAAACCATATCACTTCAAAATAATTTAAGGTATTTTTAAAACATAGAAGTGAGAAAATATTTATATGACTAATAACTGTATACCATATTTGTTCAGTGGTTTTCCAAAATTCGTGTTAAATAGGCAGAGAAAAAGACAATTTCTTTAGGGATTGTTTTGAAAACATCAGATTTTTTTCTCTACCTACTGGTGATATTCTCACTTTAAAATATCACTAGTAAATTACCTATAATATCACACAATGATCCATGGTACTTAAAAACTGCAAGATTTGTATTCTGAAATATACCTGTTTGGCTGAGTAGGATGTAAGTTGTTCCAGAAAGTAAAGTACTTAGAAAATGTTTAACACTATGGGCTTCTTGGCACTGACAGGCATTAAAGATTCCAATTCAGCACTGATCCCATTAAAAGCAAGGTGACTTTTGATTAGAAAATTTCACATTAACTATGCTTAAAGATTTAGTCCATCCTTTCTTCTCTAAGAAAAGTGCTGTTAAGAACGTTTTTCCTAAGTCTTCAAGATGGTTGTGAATTTCTTCTTGTTGTAATATGAGCTTAATAGGAGAATCAATTTTCTTTATGATTTTGTCTCTCATTATAATAGTAATGCATGCTCATTAAACACATGTAGATAGAATATTTAATGGCAGACTCTTTTCAGTAAAAGCTATTTACATCTACTCTCTCTCTCTCTCTCTCTCTCTCTCTCTATATATATATATATATATATATATATATATGTGGTCTATGTAGTATTATCACATTAATCCACGCATAGAAACAAAAAGTCACACAAATAAAACCAATTGTTATCTCTATGTAACAAAATCATGAAATTTTTTTTGTCATTTTTGCTTTTTTGCATTTTTTGCACATTACGTAAAATCTATCTTATTCTCTGAATAGTTATAAGGAATAACTAGTAAGTTTTTCTCTATTAGATTGCACACTCACTTATTCAGGCATCCATCCAAAATCTAAGAATATTTATTATGTACTAGACACTAAGCTGTTTGTAGGATACAGTGTCATAACACTTGATTCCTGCCCTTAGGAAAAAGCCACTGGTAGTCCACGGCTATAGAAGTCTCTGTAGTGGAGACGGAGCATGATGGCGGATGGGACGGACGTGTAGCCCACCTCTCCCAAGTCATCAGGTGAGAGGAAGGGGGGTCTGGACCTTTTTCCCACGTGGATTATTGGTGTGAATAGATAGCTGGAGATGCGCAGCGAATTGGCAGATTGCTGTATATGAGGTGTAATTTAAAACCATGGACTCTGTTGTAGAGATTTTCCCTGCTGGCCCTGCTGGCTGGCAGGCCCCTCCCTCACAGAGGACAGCAGCTTGCAATTCCTAGCAAAACCAAACTGACGAAAATTTATTCCTGAGCAGAGTTTGGCACCCGAAAGGGGAGCCACTCAGAATCACAAGGAACTAAGCAACCCGATGGAAAACTGAAGGAAAGGGATCCCGCCCGGGAAACAGACATTTTGAATTGTCCAAAATGGCGGGCACCTTCCCTCAGAACAACAGGAGTGATTTTTAGACCAGACCATTCCTGGTGGGGAACTGATAGAGGCCATCTACAGCAAACCCACAGCCAGTATCATATTGAATGGAGTTAAATTAAAATCATTTCCACTCAGATCAGGAACCAGACAAGGCTGCCCATTGTCTCCACTGCTCTTTAACATTGTAATGAAAGTTTTAGCCACCGCAATTAGGGAAGAAAAGGCGATCAAGGGTATCCATATAGGGTCAGAAGAGATCAAACTTTGGCTCTTCGCAGATGATATGATTGTGTATCTGGAAAACACCAGGGATTCTACTACAAAACTCTTAGAAGTGATCAAGGAATACAGCAGCGTCTCAGGTTACAAAAATCAACAATAGTCAAGCTGAAAAAACAGTTAAGGACTCTATTCCATTCACAGTAGTGCCAAAGAAGATGAAATATTTGGGAGTTTATCTAACAAAGGACGTGAAAGATCTCTATAAAGAGAACTATGAAACTCTAAGAAAAGA